>PVKA01011673.1:0-10203 GCA_004027165.1 Ctenomys sociabilis | reverse complement strand
GGAGCTGTCTAAATTTGGCTATGGTGACAACCATGGCTTATTTCATTGGCATTTCTCTTTGAATTTTGGGAAATTCTACTGTTTAAAATGCTTATTAATAAAGCTCCTTACTAGAACATCATTCGTACATGTAAACCATTAAGTATAAATGACTTTATTAAATTTCTTTTGGAAAATTAAAAATTAAGCTTCTATTCAAAAACAGCTTGAGGTAAACTTGCTTATAAAAATGAAATTCAATTGCCGATATATTCATCCTCCACAGGACAAAAATAATATATAAAATTCCATTTTACATCTGATTCTACATACAGGTAATGGCCAGAATTTGGTGCACAGAAAAAGTCTTGATCAAAAGGCATCATGCATAAAACTGTACCAAAAGAGACTTGTATCTAATAGTTTTATTTATTGAATAAATGAAGAGATATATTCCTAAGTCCAAGAATAGGAAAACTAGTCCCTTCTACATTTGGAATATTTTTGGATAGTAATCCTTTTAACACATCCTTCATTTAAGTTAAAGTGGTGCTTGCTACCTAGTTTTGTTTTTGTCTGTACTTTAATTATGAAATTGCATCTAGCAGCAGTGTCTGGTGGACTACAAAACTAGAATATATGTGACTTTTCCTTAAAGACCTCACGTCTATTAGGAGGGAAGAGCCAACCACATTGACAACTAGGTGTGGATAGAACTGGGTTCAGGAAATGCACTTCAGAAGTTCATAGAATGTTGAGTAGTCACCTTCCAACAAGGAGCAAACACAAGTGTTCCAGTGGAACATACACACTCACCTTGCATATTAAGTGGACAACTCTTCACAACAAAGGGAAAGACTTTCTTCTGTTGTCTTGAGTTGTAAATCTTTCTTATCTTGTACATAGTTTCCAATAGGGACAAATGTACAAATATAACATTAAAAATGTAACAGCATAGCTGGTGGGATGGTGAAGGACCAAAGGTCACCACTGTGCTTGGAAGCCCACAAGAAGAAAGGCAATGGCGATGGAGATGGAGAGGATGGGGCCATAGCAGACAGCAATTTCCAGCTGATTTTTGCTAGGGTAGCATGGGCTGGGTGCCGCCTGACCTTCTGACTTGAAGAGAAGTTGAAATTAAGACCTTGAAGGTAACACTTCAGTTTCAAAAGTTGATTAAGCATGTTAAAATTGTGAAAGACATAGGTCTGGGCCCTGAGAAATTCACATGTTGGCTGGGGTCTGCTGGAGGAGGAAACACTTGCCATGACTCCTTGAAGTTATATTTTGTTTTGCTATGAAAGAGCAGAAGAAATTTTTACCTAGTTTCTACAACTTTATGTTTGGAGTAGATTCACAGTGAATATACTACAAGAGTTGACAGGGTGGCACAAATTTATTTAATTTATTTTGTGCTTTGCTTGAAAAACCTTCCTTGCTATAACAGCAAGAGGAGAATGCCATGTTTGATCTTATAAATATGAGAATATCTGATCCTAAATTTTGCTCTAATGCCTTTATCAACAACATCACTATCTTTGTAGCAAATTTCTGAATTGGTTTGTTGGTACTCTTGGCCTTAAAAGAATTTCTAAGATTTAGTAGGCATGAAATTTTGCAGTGGTACAAAAGGTGAGGAAACACTTAACTTCTAAACCATGGCACTGCTTTACTCAGGACAAGCAGCACATTCTTGGCTTCATACTGCAGCTGAGAAATACTCACTGTGTCATATAACTTGGACTTTTCCTCTTAGTCTTTTCTTTGATTAAAACATCACAAACAAGTGAAGGTCAGAGCAACAGTAAATCCCAGCATCCTTCTATAACCAATAGATTTACATGCTTTGCCATTCACAACCTCATTTTAAATAGTCTCTAACTGTGAATGTAAATGATTGCTATGAATGAATGATATCAGATTTTCTGTCTCAAGAAGCAAATGTAAAATGAAAGGAAGCCATAATTTTGAAATATGTGCTTAAGGGTATGAAATTGACACAAGAAAAAAATCTTAAGAAGATACTTTTTCTCTCATGAATTCTTATTACTCAAAATAATTTCCCAAGGAATAGTTTTCATCTGAATCATCAGTGTTGTACCTTTTCAGTCTCATTAAGCATTATTTTAAAACACTGTACAACTGATAAAATATTTAAGGTTGGCTCTGATTTGCTGGTCTAGTTTTCTCAATTTCCAATGATATAACCTTTCTCTTTTTTTTTTTATATTTTATTCCTTCATATTTTTCCTTGCTTTTATACATTTTTTTTCTCCCCTTTACTGGAGCATGTTCCCTGAACTGCAGCAAAGCTTGAACCTGACAGAACCTGAAGCCTCCTCCCACCCAGCTTGCCCTCCTGGGACTGTATTTCATGACAGAAACCTATTAGCTTATTTTGATGTTTTCATCTTTCTATGATTGGAAACCAGTCCATGCAGCCCAAACAGACAATTTTCCAAGGGCACTAAGTGGGTTTTCAGATCTCCTATGAGGAGAAATGAGCTTCAATAAAACATGAGGCCGGAGCGCAGCCCTCTGCGCCCGCTTGCTCCGCGCGTTCACACTCCCGTGCACATCGCCCGGCCACGTGGGGCTGGAAGTGGAGCTTGGCACGCAACTGTGGCCTCGGCGCGTTACCTCGGGCTAAAGTACTTCCATCACCCTCGACATGCAGGTCCCCTGAGGTCTCTGGCCGGTCTGCTGGCCTCCGCTCCGCTGTGGCTCATGTTTTATTCACCGGGTGAGATTGCCCTTTATCTGCAACCGTCCCCAGCAGGTGAGCGTGTCATCCTCACTAAGAGCGGACGAAAGCAGACTGCCAAGCCCACGCGTGAATTGGTTCCACAATCCTTAATTTCTGTTGAGAGGCACGCAATATAAACAAAGTTTTACTTAACTGCCGGAACATTTGTCGAGGATGTGATACACGCAAACCTCCTGTCCTGTGAGAGGCCATGGAAATCGCAGCGCCTCCCCTGAGTCCGGGCAACCCTGTGCCTGCCGCGCAGCTCGGGATGGCAGGAGCCGGCAGGCAACGCGCGTCTGTGGTCGCCGCAGGGCGATGCCCTGCTTTGTCTGCTTCGGCTTCCATTTTCCAGGGATGGGATTTCTTTCCCATAAGTATAAAAAATGCCAATCTTTAAAGTTTTAATGAATGTTAAAAGTGAAGTTTTTTCCTGTAATATGCTAGAAAAATCTTCAAATTTTATGTTATTCTACAGTCAACATCATTTGTTAAAAAGATCATCTTTCCTATGTTAGCAGACATTAAAATTAAATTGGTCAACGATTAAGAGGTGAATCCTTATTGCATTAAGTCTGGTAACATAAATCATTTTTAAAATAAATTATTTGGTGGCGTGGCTGGCTTTTTACTTGACTGTATGAAGATCTATAACTTGAAAGAGCAATGGTAAGAAGTCTGCAATGCACTTAAATAATAACATGATGAATAAAATTTTATTTGTTTAACCTAGTGTTCTTAGAAAGATCAAAACTTTGCACGGATGCTTTATTACTTTTTTCTTTTTGGAGATGGTAATATAAAAAGGGATTGGGAAAAAGTTACACACATGCACATATGCACTTCAAAACACATGCATTTAGCTATGCAATTTAAACCTGAAACCCTTTCGAATTTTGTTTTACTTTTATACAAAGACTAAAATTTTAGATTTTAAAGAATTCAAAGGTTTTACATGATAATCAGGGAAATGTGTCTCCAACATGTAATACTGATTGAATCACAGGGGATAA
Organism: Ctenomys sociabilis; assembly: GCA_004027165.1. Classification (NCBI taxonomy): domain Eukaryota; kingdom Metazoa; phylum Chordata; class Mammalia; order Rodentia; family Ctenomyidae; genus Ctenomys; species Ctenomys sociabilis. The sequence goes on along the minus strand of PVKA01011673.1, from coordinate 6,465 downwards.
AAAGAAAGAAATACTATTAATATTTTGTTAACTTACTGGTCTTGAATTCTTAGTTTGGTTATTTGTGCAAGTATATTTTCAAATCTTGTAGTTAACTGTATGTATCAGTTAGTGGAATTAACTGAAGTCTTCTCTTTTCCATTTTTGTTATGATGATCCTTATTTATGAGATTATTTATTCTGTTTTCATTTAGACTTTTAGAATCAAACCAAGATTTCTAGAATAAATTAATAATATTAACAGAACCTGAAGTTTATATTGATACTATATTAAATATGAATTTGTCTAAAGAGGTACTGGAATGATTTATTTCCATTAACACTGACAATCTTGTCACCATTTTAATTTCACTTATTTGTGAAGCTGTCAATTGTTACACCATGTAACTAATTTATGCCATTTGAAAATTATACTATTGCAATTGTAAAATTGGGAAACATAATTATGCATTTTTCTGCTAATCAATGCTTTAAAATCTACTTTATTTGTATCTGAATATGAACTGATTTAGATAATTTCTCTTTTAAATGAAGAATTGGTTGCTTTGAGCTATTCTAAATAGAAGAGAATATTGAAAATTGTATTTTAGAAAAGACAGAGACAGCAATTTCAAATGCAGATTTCCAAGCTTAGAGACTAGTATTTATAGATCTAGAAAGTGATATTTCAAATACTTCAGTATCTAAATTAAAAAATTGATGCTTAAGCTTGTGAACTTCTCTTGTCCTCGGCCTGACTAGGAGTATCTGACACCCGCAGTGTGCTATGATCTAAGAAGGAGCTTCTGTTCTCTGATAAGATGGATTTAGGCTTAATTTCTATTTCATGTCACACTAGATAAATTAGTCAAATTCAATTTTTATATCTTCAGCAAGAAAATTACAATTCTATTTATAAAGGTACTGGATTTGTTGCTCTATTTGTGAGAGTGAATACTGCTGTGTTGTGTTAGTAATTTACTTTACTACAGATACAAGGACAGAATTCTAAACAGTTCCACCAAAACGACTGTCACTTGATTATTAAATTGATCACTGGTATAGGACGTGCTGTTAAGGAACTTTACAGATGAAGTGAAAGTTAGGGATTTTGTAACAGGGAGAATACCCTCAATCTGGATAGGGCCAACCTAAATACTTGGGTTCTTAAAAATGGAGAACTGTATTTATCTTAGGACAGAGTAATGTAGCAGAGAGGGACAGAAAAAGCCTAAGTGCAGAGAGATTAGAGGGAGGACCAGAGCCAGGGATTTGGGTGAGTATCAAACTGCTGGGATTTGGGTGAGTATCAAACATGAAAAGGATTTGGCACCTTCTCATAGCAAAGCCCTCCTCAGCTGACTGTAGCCGACAGGCTTTCTTTCTTCCCCTGCTGGGAACTGCATTCCACCAACTTGGATTACACACATGAAAACCCCAAGAGCTTCCAGAAGAGAGGCCTTTGTCCACTTCGGTTTAGACTTCTTGAGAGATGTAATTATACAGTTAGTTAAGTCTTACCTTTGCCTAGATTATGAAGTACAGAAAATAAGGGACAATACGTGGATATTGTTTTAAGGAACTAAGTTTGTAATAATTTGTTGATACACCTGGAGTGGCTTATTCTCATTTTCTGAGTGGAACACTGGTGGGAGGCCAGGAGGCCTTTGCCGGTCACAAAAACTACATATTAAAGAAACTATTATATTGTGACATGGAAGAGTAAAGTGTACTGTTTGAAAAATTAATGATTTATTAATTGTTTTAATGCTACAGTGGTGATATACACACACAGAAAAAATGAAATGCTATAAATTGGTGTTTTCCTGGTTGCTCTGGTCTGATGTGGCCTTTCAGACCTTATGCTGAACCCTAATTGCTAATATAAAAGCATCATCAGTTGGGGCTATAAGAGATGATTAAATTGTAAAGACAGGGGACTCATAGATGACCTCAGGATGTTATAAATGGGTTTGAGGGAGTGACTCCAAGCCTGTTCATGCATAGACACATCCTTCATCTCCTCTGAGAAGGCAGAATTCACATGACATCTTGAAAACAGAGACCTTGGCCTTACTAGAGTCTAACCTGCTGGTGCTTAACTTTAGCCTTCCAAGCCACCAGAAATATGACAAATGAATTTGTATTATTTATAAATTACTCTGGCTAAACTATTTTGCTACACCATCACAGAAAGAATGAGAACTTAGGAGTACACTAATGCACCCCATGCGGAACCTACTGTCATGAAAGCCGAAGTAAGAGGAGTCGATTTGGCAAAGGGAAGGGATGAATTAATGAGGACAAGGAAGGACTGCTAATTTTGTGCTGCGCTGGATGACACTTACAGAATTAATGACCCAAAAAGCCATTCTATTACATATATCAATGTAGCTTTAGCTAATTTTTACTGAGTATAAAAACTAAACTTAAAATATCCATCATTTCTACCCCTGCTTGTCTATATATTTCACAGTCATTTCCCCTTGTTTCTATTTGAATACAGCATTATCAGAGATCCTTCTTCATATCTATGAAAATAGCACATCTCCCTAGTGGGTTTATGCTTCCCTATAAAATTTATAAAGGAAACACTTACTTGTTTATTACCTCTTTCTTTTACTTGAAAATGTGCACTGTGAAAGGAGGCAGAAGGAGTGTTCACTGCTGTCAATCATACAAAATGCTCAATGACTGTTGATAAATGGAAAGGAACACACCGCGCTCTGTCATTCCCTCCCAAGTTTTCCAAATATTCATAGGACACAGGAATTTGAATCAATTTTCAACAGACATGCAACCTGAATATATTTATTTAGAAAAAGTTTGTCCAACAATTTATCCTTGTAAGAAGGTAACAGCGAGCCACTCACACTCAGAGTAACAGACAGCAGGCAGGTTCCTTCCGGCCTCTGAGGGCTGGTACACAGAATCCGTTTGTCATGCAGTGCAGTTGCTGGGCACCATCTAATTTTTCTTACTAAATGGCTTAACAGTTCCAGTGCATCAGACTAAAGATAAATTCCAATGCACCTGAGTTCTTTGAACTATTATTCTGCTGTGTTTTTCTTAACCTTAACAGTTTGATCTTTTCTATAGCTGCGCTTTTTGTCTGAAACACAAAGGTAAATGGTTACAAGGGTTGTTGGTGTAAAATGAGTTTCAGTGTTTGATTCCATGCTATAAACAATGCATAGCATTAATATTCAAGTTGAAGAACAGAATCATATTACAAACTGACTCAGAATAACATAGATTGAATTAGTGCCTACTATTTAATTAGATTTATTTTTACAAGATGATGTGTGAGTTTATTTCACTTGATATATTTTAGGCTTTCAGCTACAAGGCTATAATTATTGACACTACTTTCAGCTAACCACAGTATTTTGACTGAGGAGTAATTCTACTTTCATATTTCTGTCACAGGATATAACTAATAGGCTAAATTTTCCAGCAAAGCACGTTATATTTATAAAAACAATTCAAAGCCAGTAAATGCAGTTCCTTGGAAGCATTGTAAGGAAATGTCACACCATAGCATTTACCTGCTGTTTTATTTTTTAACCCTAGAGCACTTTTGTTGTTTCCTAAACTGAGATTAGTAACTTAAAAAGCTTTTATTAAACATGTACACTCTAAACAAAGCACTCAACCAACTGTAAATTCTCTCAATTAGACTTCCTGCAAATGACAAATAAGTGTGAATGTGCAATAAACCATTGAATACCAATGATTTAGGAGATACAGAACTAGAGGATTCCTAGCAGCAGAGTGAATGCAATTGATTGTATGGTGAAAGGGAAAAAAAGTGTGTTGTGGTTCCTTGTTTTTCCTCTCATTTTCTTAAGTCAAGAAAGGGCACTTGCAATGAAAATTTTATATTAATGTGCTCTTAGGGAGCAGAAAAGGCACAAGTCACAGAAATGCATGTGCATCATTTCAAGTCACTAGACTTCAACTCCTTTAGAAAAGTATAAAAATTGCTTGTAGATAAGAAAAATTCATCATTTGCTCTTGTTTGTGCAGAGGAATAATTTAGGACATTTCTTTACAGCCCGTAATTGACTTGCTTCACATGTTCTGATAGGAGATTGGTGTATGTATTAGAAGTGCTTTGGTCCACATTAATAATTTTATTTTATTTTTAATTTTTATCTTATTTTTTGCACTACTAGGGATTGAACTTAGGACCCTGCATTTGCCAGGCATGTGCTTATTCTAGTGAGCTATGTCCCTGGCCCCATATTAGCAATTTTAAAGCATGGTGTAAGAGTCAAATATATCTGCCTCGATAGGATATTTGACAAATACATTTGTTTTTTGAATGCAATGCTGAACCTCACATTTTAGGCCACTAGAAATTTGTACATCAATGAAATAATCATGAAAAGTAAACAATATTTGTCTTCTAAACAAAATGGCTGCATTATTGACTTCAAAGTTATTATATTTTATTTTATAGCAGATATCCAACTTCAAAATATCTTTTAAATTAAATACAGCACTGGAACCAAATCTTCTAGCACTCACAATTCATAATGTATATCCAGTTACATGGTGATAACTGACCACCCCAAATCTATCGGCTTATGAAATTTAATTCTCATTCTGACTACATCTGTTCTCATGCATTACAATAGAGTATCACAAAGTGATTAGTTTAGAATCTAGGTGAATTGCACAGCCACAATCTTAAAAACTGTTTGTTAGTTCAAGAGAAATTGAGGGAACTATTTTTGAGTTGTTATGCAATATATTAAACACTGTAGGAACCATTTCTGTGTTATGTAAAAGAATTACATAAACCTATTTCCTCATACCTGTTTTTTTTTCCTTTCTTTTTTTTTTAATTGGTGGAACTGGGAATTGAACTCAGATCCTTGCACTTGACAAGAGAAGCACTTATTCTACTAAGCCATCTCCCCAGCCCTCCCTTCCTCCCTCCTTCTCTCTCTCTCTCTCTCTCTCTCTTTCTTTTCTTATACCAGAGATTGAACACAGTACCTTGTGCTTGTCAGGCAGACACTTGTGCTGCTAGCTATATCCCCAATCCCTCATTCCTATTATTATAGGCAATTGAATTAGATGGAAATGTTATAGGCAGTCAGACAAAACTAGGTCCTTGAGGGAACCAGTGCAAAATTGAGAAATCATCTCAACTCTGGTTGGGGGTGCATCTGTCTAAGGCCAGGTCTTGAGTTAAGGTGGAATGATAAGGCCTATGTATCTCCTTAAGGGCTAAGCAATAATTTGAGTTTATGCTGTGATTTATATCACCTGGTCCAAGAAATCCAGATAGACACTTGTCTCCCAGGTGGGTGACCAAGTTATCTGAATCCATCCCTTCTCAAAATGCCTCTTTTCTTTCCATGTATCCTTGCTGCGTGACCACTTCCTGTTAGAGCAGTATTAGCTAAGTGGCTATACTTGTACCCTTAGGGGCTGATTATAGTTTCACCCTCATTGTTCTTATCTTGTGATTTTGCCCTAGAAAACATTTTTAAAGCTGTGATTCTTAGACAACACACTTTTAGGACCTCCCCTGTCTCATAGGAACTACCTCTCAATAATTTTTTTTTTTTACTCTTAACCTCTGTTATTCCCTGAAGTTCATTATTTGATTTCAGGGGACACAGATTTAGTGTATCTGGCTGGGAGTTATATTTCTCCTATATCACCATGATTTCTAGTCATGATTAATTTTGTATACTTGAACACATTTTTAGACAGATCTGCACTTATTGTTTTAATATTTAGAAGTTTGTTTTATGTTTTGTACATGAATATCCAGTAATTGGAATTGATTTGGGAAGTTTTTCAGGGCAAAACTAATTTGTTTGTTTTATGTATCAAGGTAATTGATTCATATGAATCAAGCAGGAATATATTTGATCAGATAAATTTATAGCTGCCCACAAATATCTTTAAATAGGCTGTAGAAAAAGCTGGGCTTATTTGCTTGTTCTTCGTATTAAGAAGTAGTGTCTGGATTTACATACTAATTAATTCATCCTTATATTAATCAGTTTCGCATTGCTACAACAAAATACAAGAAATTGAAATTGTAGTATAAAAAGAGGTTTAATTAGTACCCAGCTGTATTGGTTGCTTTTCTCTTGTTCCTGAAACAAAATACCTAATGCCAAAAATTAAAGAAGAAAAGTTTACTTAGCTCATAGTTTGAGGTGGTTTCAGCTCTTCACTTGGCTGTCTCCAAGGCAGGGTGCGAGAGGGCAGGGGCAACAGCTCCAGGCACAGAGATCAGCCAAAGCAACAAGAGCCCAGGCGATGTGGAGCATTTTTTCATATATTTGTTCACTTCTTTAATTTCGTCCTCTGAGAAGTGTGTATTCATCTCAGATGCCCATTTCTGAATTGGGTCTTTAAATTTGAGGGCCCTGTTATATCTTAGTTCTTTATAAATTCTAGACAGTAGACCTCTGTCTGATTGCTTATTAGTTAGGATTTTTTCAAAGTTTGTGG
>PVKA01011672.1:0-46921 GCA_004027165.1 Ctenomys sociabilis | reverse complement strand
GCTGAGTTCAGGCTTGGCCTTGCGCTCACTTTATACCCCAGGCTGGCCTAGAAATCGCAACAGTCTTCTTTCCTCAGCCTCCCACATCTTGAGATTACAGTCATGTACACCATGCCCAGTGTCTCTGTCACTCCTCTCTCATTGCTGGAACAAATACCCAACACTCAAAATGACGGAGGAAAAAGCTTATTTGTCTCACAGTTACCGGGGGTGTCAGTCCATACTCAGCTGGCTCCAAGGCAGAGGGGCTCATGGCGGACGGCGGCAGCTCATGGCGGCGGCAGAGCAGAGAGAAAAATGGGAGGAGCAGCAGCAACAATGGCTACCGAGAGCGAGTCTGTCTCGCTGTCTCTCCATGTTACAGTTAGGCTCTCCCCCCCAGGCTGGAGGCAGCACTCACACCCATAATCCCAGCAGTACTCAGACCCGTAATCCCAGCCTTGGATCATGAATTAATCACAACATGTACAATTGCCCCTCCGTGACTGCATGAGGCTTTGGGGGGAGACAAATACACACAAACCATAACACCTGGATTAAATTTTTTTAAGTAAAAAAATAAAATCTGTCATATCTATTAAAACATACAAGGAGACATTAACCTTGTGGAAACAGAACTGGGTCGGAACGTAACTTCATGCTTTGGTAGGTTTATTTTGAAATGAGCAAAGACTTTACAGAAAAGTTTCAATAGCAAGACAAATTACACACACACACACACACATCATGTGTACCCTATATGTAGCTTATATATACATTTTACCTAGATTTCCCCATTGGTACACAAAAGGTCACAAGATATCAGGATCGATGATTTGGACAAGCAGTGACTGGTCAGAAACTTTGACAGAGGCCAGAGAACAATGTAACTATACTTTAAAACATTATAAGAAAAAATGGTTTCTATGTCTAGCAAACATATCTTTCAAGAATGAGGTGAAAAGTACAAGAAAATGATGCAGGATGGAGAGAAAAGGACAAAAGGACAGACCTTCTGCAACAGGGAAGGGACCCAAGGGTACCAAGGCTTGGGGGGAGGGGGACAAGAGGAATAAAGGTGTGCCACACAGGGACCCGTGTAACCCCAACAGACATGACCCTATGTGCCATAACATGAGCTAAGATAAACAATAGCAACAAGTGCCCAAATGGATAGGGGAACCCCAAGGGGAAGGGAGAAGGGAAGGGAAGGGGAGGAGAGGGAAGGGAAGGGGACAAAAACAAAATTGTCATGCATCTATGTATATAGAACCACTTTCCAAGGTGATGCTCATAAACTGCATGAATGGCAAAACATATTCGAGACCAAGAAAGGAAAGAAAATAAAAAAGAAAGAAACAGGGGCATAAAGGAGAGCAGGAAAGAATTTTTATCAAGCTGGATGTGATACTACACAACTAATCCCAGGACTCCAGAGGCCAAGGCAGGAGGATTGCCCCAAGTTCAAGGCCAGCTGAGGCTACCTAGTAAGCTTGAGACCAGCCTGGGCTACATAGATAAACACTGTTTAAGGAAAACAAAACCAACATTATCCATCAGAATTCTGCTCACCGAATGGTGAGACAGCTCAGCTTCCCAGGCTTGTGGAGCCATGGCTGATAGCTGACAAGAACAGCACAAGCTGAGTGTCTTAGTTACTTTTCTCTCGCTGCTGGACCTTAATACCTGATGCCTAAAATGAAGGAAGGGAAAGGTTTATTTAGCTCACAGTTTATGGAGGTTTGGGTCCGTACTTGGCTGGCTCCAAGGCAAAGTGGCACATGGCAGAGGGCAGCAGTTCATGGTGGGAGAAAGCAGCAAGAGCCAAAAGGCAGGAGCAGTGGCAGAAGTGGCGGGGAGCAAGCCTCTCTACTTTCTTCACATTGCCTTCAGGCTCTCTGCCCCGGGGCGGGCGTAGCACACACACCCAGGACCCCAGAAGTAGCTCAAGAACTAATCATAACCTCTAGAAACCCAGTCCAGTGACTACATGAGGCTTTGGGAGGACACCTGGATGCAAACCATAACGCTGGGGTGGGGAACTGGCATAAACCTTAACCCAGCAAAGATGGACAGGAGGGAGGTGGTCCTGCTCCTGCTCGGGATGGGAAGGTACGGTGCAGAATGACGGGAGACAGACCTGGGCCTCAAGAAGCAGAGTGCATCAGCTTCACCGGCTGGCTGCTTAGAGCTGAAGCTCTCTGCTGCAGGGGACTGGGACAGGCCCTGAAATCTGCAGTTAAGCTGCTGGCCCAGTGATTTTTCTCCAGGTGACCAGAGGACCCTACCTTAAGGAGCACAGTCTGAGCATAGTAGCTGCCCTCTCCCCACTTCCCCACCCTAGAATACTGGCAACCAGAGGGGAGACAGGCAGAGGACCGTGCACCCAGATGAAGGCAAGATGCTGCCAAATCCACCCAGCCACTCTCCAAAAGGCAGGTGACCATCCAAATCACCCCACAATAGCAGGACATATGACCAAAGAAAGAAGGGGGGGGACTAGCTAATTGTTATTCTATTTTATTACTGAGTATATTTCATATATAATGACACAGATCAAGGGAAAGAATACCACAAAGATATGTTTTAAAGTAATAGAAGTGTTAGAAATAATGAATGGAAGTGCTTGACAATGAGGAAGTGGAACAATACATATATAGTTTCAGTTTTGTTTTCCAATGGACTGGGCAAAAAAGAATACCCAAGGCTTCTGGCATTTTCTCCTGTCCCTCTTTCTTTCAAAATGCAAATGCATTTTGGGCATGTGAGTTTTGTAAAATACCAAGTAATGAGATCCTTTAGGGTGCTTTTGCCTGCAAGTAAGAAAAACAAAGGTAATTAATATGGTTTCATAAAACAACAAGGATCACAGTCAGCAACTCCAGATTTGGGCCAGGAAGTGGCTCCATGGTTCACCAAAGACACAGCTTCTTTCTATGTTTCTGCTCAGCCATCCTCAGTATATCAATTTATTCTGAACTGGTTCAGTTCTGTGGCCCAAGAGGGTTGCCACATTTCCAGGTACCACATACTGACATGATAACCTCCAGCAGAAGTGCATGCAGCGTTTTACTGTCATTTAGAAAACCGTCCCACAGGACTCACAGATCAGTAGACAGAGCTATATCACACACTTCTTCTTTGCTCATGGGGAATGGGGTGGTATCAGAATGCACCACAGTTAGATGGGGAGAAGTGGACCCTGGAATGTGACACGGGCTTTGCTTGAAGAGGACAGGAAAACAGCTCAGGGCCAAGCGGCCAGGCAGCTGTACCACAGAGCGTTTCTGCATCTGTCACATCTGTCTAAAGTCAAGGTCTTCAATAGGTAACTGAAGAAATGAAAAGGAAAGTAATATTATAGGAACAAATGAAAGTCACAGCACAACCTGTCCAAATCTATCAGATACAGCACAAGCAGTACTAAGAGAAAATTTTATAGCAATGTATGTATACACCAAAAAGATAAAAAGATCTCTCAGAAACAACCTGCACAATGCTGCACTGAAGTTTTTAGGAAGGCAAAAAACAAAACAAACTCCAAGCTAGAGGAAATAATAAAGATCAGAAATGAGTCAAATCATAACTAAAAAAAAAAAAACACCGTTGGGTACGGTGGCACACTTCTGTAAGCCCAGTACTTGAGAGGAGGCAGCAGGAGGACCACTGTGAGGTTAAAGCCAACCTAGACTACATAGTGAGTTGAAGATCATCCTGGACTACATAGTGAGAGCTTGTCTCAAAAGACAGACAGACAGACAGACAGACAGACAGACAAGGACAAAAGGAAGCACACCCAAATAAAGAAGAGATGAAACATCACCCTCATGCTACAATTACCAACATATGGAATCAACTCCGATGTCCTTCAGTGCATGAATGGGTGAAGAAGATGTAATGCCTATGTAGAGCAGAATATTATTCAGCCATCAAAACAGCGAAGTGCTGTCATCTGCAGCAACATAGATGGGCCCGGAAGTCATTCTGTCAGGTGCACAGAGACAAACGCTATACAGTCTCACTCATACGTGCAAACTAATAAATGGATTTCTTAGAAGAACAGAAGAGATCACAGTTACTGAAATTGAAAAAGGCCAGGGAAGAGAGAAAGAGGAATTTCAGTAAGAAGCACAAAAACAGGTTTAAAGCAAGGGGATCATTTGTAGCACTGTAAGATCCCTGTCATTTAGACTAATCTATGTTCTATTTCAGAATGACTAGAGTACAACATTCACAATACATAAAACTGATCAATATTTGAAGAGACAGAGATGCTCTTGACCCTGCACATTGTACACATGTGCTGGGTTTCCATAATGTAACCCTGTGGAGATGGACAGATTTTGCACCTCAATAAGGAAATAAGAAGAAAAGTCTAGATCTTAAGTGCATCTATTTGCACTTGTTCACTCAGATATTTATTGAATCCCTTTTGCGTAACAGTGTATTCAGAAGGAAGCATACAGCTATAAGCAAAACAGGGAGGACTCTCCATAGAGTAAATATAGATTAGCACATAAATATAGATTATTTTAACTCCTTTTTTAAAAAAATTATTTATTTACTTGGTACAGGGTCTTGCTACACATAGCTTGGACTCACAGTGATCCGCGTCTCAGCCTCCCCTCCCAGCTGGAATTACAGGCATGTGCCACCACACCTGGTTTTGGAACAGAATAGTGCACCCAGGGTTCCAGGGCTAGCATGGCATGCGGTATTGGGGATCGAACTCCAGCCCTTGCACTTGCCAGGCAGGTGCTTACACTGCAGAGCTATCTCCCCAGCTCAGCATGTATATTTTAATGTAAATTTATTTTCTATTTTTTATTGTTGAAATTAAAAAGCACTAAAGTATTTTAGAGGACAGAAGAGTTACAAGAAAGTGGTTCATCAGACAGAAAGAAGATATGTGTGGAGCTAAAAATGAGACATGTGTTGCAACTCTGGGCCAATTTCAGAGACAAAGTCCTCAGACCATTCCAAAATGAAACAGACAGGGGCTGGAGAGATAGCTGTGTTGTCTAAGCACCTGCCTGTTCAGAGCAAGGACCAAAGTTCAATCCCCAGTACTACATGCCATACCAGCTGCAGAGCAAAACCCTGTACCAAATTTTAAAAAAAAGGAAGAAAGAAACAGACAAATGTAAATAAATTCAAGTTGTTTGAAAGTAATCTAGCAAGAATCTACCAAAGCTTGTAAATACAAATATATATTGTCCCCCAAATACTTGTTTCTCAGAAACTGCCACAGACATTCATACACGCACATAAATAAAATTGCAAGATGCCATTTTTGTAGAAGAGTTTGTCACAGCAAGAATGGAACTAACACAAATGTCCATCAAAAGGAGGCTGCTTAAATAAGTTGTGAACACTCATATAATGAAATACTTTGCTGTGGTTGCATGAGAGGAGCCAGAGCTGCATGTGTTGACATGAAGCCATTTCTAAGCTCTGCGATCAAAAGCAAAATACAAGCTCTAGAGGGCTCCAGTTGTCACACATGCTTCTGTGGTCACAAAGTATTGCTGGGAAAATGGGAGAAACACTGCCTCCAGGAAGGGAGCTGCTGGACAGGGGTTGTAAGGGAAGGAAACATCCTTACAACCTCACCTCCTCGTACTGTATGTATCTGTATTTTTTAGTATGGATTGGCATTGCTTATTAAGATAGGTTGTTAAAAGATAGGGCACAGCTCCATCCAGTTCTCAGTGAATGGAACTGAGCCTGTAGAGAACCGTCCCCTACACATGAGCAAACAGAAAGGCTGATATCCACATCTGCCAGCCCACCTCTTCTCCTACGTAGCAACCTCCCCACACCCTTAGCAGACTAAGTCCCCCTGCCATTCCCTCTTACACTGCAGCACAGGTCCTAGTTAAGCCTCTTCCAAGTCCCACGCCCTTGCCATTCATGATTTCTAGCTTAAGCAGAACATGCTGAGCTGGCACACTGAGAGTAGGTAACTCAAGGGCACTGGTACCAAAGGCAACCAGCAGCCAGAACTGCTAACACTGAAGGCAGATGGCAGCCACAAAACAATGGAGAGTGATGACGAAATGCCAGGAGCCACCACCTCTGGTGGCCAGAAGAATTCCCCAAGCCTGCTAGCACTGCTGGCTCTGAGCAGCAAGAGGGGTCACTAGTGCTAAGAGCTGATAGCCACTGGCGTTCAGAGTTCGAGGTTGCCCGTACTCAAAGAAATATAGCTTGTCCATGCATGATTTCCATTCAGATTTGCCAAAGGGCCCATCCTGGAAGCCCATGTGTAGACCCTTCCCTTTAGAAGGCCTTGAGAGAAGGGCAGATACAGAGACTCGTCCGCAATGGAGAAGCCACTGAAGAGCTATCCCATGCCAAATTCCCATCTTGCAAACAGCTAAAAATCCATGCTAGGTGGCAACACTAATCCAGTGTGGTTCATGTCCCTAGAAAAGGAGGATCTGGCCACAGACACGTAAACAGGAAGAACACAATGGGAACGTTAAGGGAAAGAGTGAGAGGATGAACTTCAGAGCCCAGGAGGCTAAAGCTGGCCCGTGAATCACAGGAGGCCAGGGGAAAGCCTTCCTCACAGCACCCAGGAAGAACCAATACTGCCAACACTTTGATATCAACACCCAGCATCCAGCAATATGAGAAAATAAATTTCTGTTGATTGCACCGTCTCGCTTAAAGTATCCGGCCACAGCGGCTCTAGCAAACTAATACAGTTCTGTGGTCTGCACCCTAAATAATTTGGGAATCAACCCTGCAGCAGCATCCTTAATGCAGAGCTTCTTCGTCTTCCACCTGCCACCAGACCCCTCTGTGGAGAACCCAAAGCTGCCCCTAGCAGGCCTTGGTGAAAGCACTTCTGAGGATTGTAACAAAAGGCCCTCAGCTCTGCCCTCCTCCGCACCACCTTATGGACAGTGGTACTCTCTGCTTGTTCTCTCTAAGCAGAACCAAGAGTAAAGGACCCCTGAGAGAACAGCTCTTCGCAGTGTGGGGGTGCTGCTGCACCCAGACTGCCTTCTCCTTTCCTATGGTTATCAGCTTAGCCCAGGGCCTACGGAGCTTCCCAAGCTGCAAGGTAAAGACAAAGAACGTTGGGGCCAGCTGGAATGGGGGCACAGGTAGGAAAAGCAGTAGCTGGAGTCTCCATAATATTCTGTCTCCCAAAGGAGAAGCAAACTATTTCAATTCTGGCCACAGGCCTGGGTTTGAAGATAGGACACCGGTCCTTGCCTGAAGGCACGACTTAGAATTGAGATCATCATTGACAGAGCTCATTGGGGAATAAGGAATAGAGCAGGGAGGAAGGGAGGAAAAGAAAGAGCGTGAGGAAGAGCAGGCACTCGCACGCACGCACGCACGCACACACGCACGCACACCATCCAAGCCCCAGGAGCAATGGAAAGCCGGCCTGGAGGCTCAGGGAGAAGCAGAAGTAGAATATGCGATGCAATTTTCACAAGAGCAGAACTACGCCTTAAGGCAAACGTGACTACAAAGTTATGGAATCAGGGTGAGATGTTGTAAAGAGAGCTCATTACCCAGGGGGAGATGTCTGTGGAACGTGGGAGATGCCAGTTGCTGAAAACTTAAAACCGTCTCCTGTTCATGCTTCCGCCGGGACTGGCTACAGAGGCCTCCAAGAGGGCCCTGCTCCTGCCTTCCCTTCTTCTCTCTCGTCCCTTCCCATCCTACCTCTCACCCTTGATTCTCGCCCAGCTCCTGTGCCTTCTGGAATGGACAGCTGTGCCCTTCCACCTCTTGGTTCATGCTGCTCCCTCTGCCTAGAATACCTTTCCTGTCTGTTTGCCAAACTCCTAGTCATGCCTCAAAACCACACTCGAGCTCCTCTATTGTCTTAATTGCTCTGTGTGTTCAGATGGTCACTAAAATAGGTGCCCTCAAAACACTTCCTACGTCTGCTAGCCTTTATCTCAGTAGATTTTTACTTTGATTTGATAGAATGGAGATAGGAACTGGAAAACATTCAAAACAATGGGCCAGGGAAATAGCTCAGTGGAATGAATACGTGCTTGCCTGGCAAACGCAAGGTCCTGAGTCTAATCCCTGGCACCACAAGAGAGAAAAAAAAAAAAAAAAAAAAAGAGGTAAATGTGATATTGTTCACATTAAATTGCTAGAATATACATTATGTTAAAATATATATCCCAAGGACCCACCCAAGTCTGACTAAGGCTGGGCTCAGGAGTCTACATTGCTGGTATGCCACCCCTGGTGACAATGCTAAAACTAAAAGTCTGGTCAAACTGCAGTGAGTTATTCCTCATTACACAATGGTTAATGCTGACAGATTTTTAATTACGTGAAAATGCTTCCTATTTGATAAAAAAGTAATGCACTGAACTAAAAGGATTTTCCTAGATATTATATAGAGTTCTACTCAGCCATAAACAGGGACTATAGAGGGCCAGGCATTGGTGGCACATGCTTATAATCCCAGCACTTGGGAGGCTGAGGCAGGAGGACTTCTGCGAGTTCAAAGCCAGCCTGGGCTACAAAGTGAGTTCATGGTCAATCTCAACTACATAGAGAAACTTTGCTTTAAAAACAAGCTCCCCCAGAAAACTATACCCAAAACAGCATAGATTAATCTTTAAAACATTATACTACATGAAAGAAGCCAAATATATATATATATATATATATTGCATAGTTCCATGAACATGAAGTTCTAGAAAATAGGCAAGATCAATCTTCAGTAAAAGAAAGCAGAACAGTGGTTTCTGGGATAGACAGTGGGGAAGAGGGCTGGAGAGGCCCAGGAAAATTTCTTGAGGTGGTAAGCATGTTCTGCCCTTCAATTATAGCATGATCACACAATGGCATGCATATACCAAGACTCACAGTTCTGTATCCTTAAAATGTGTGCATTTTATTACATATACATCATTCCCAAGTAAAGTTAATTAGGAAAAGAACAGGCAAGAGATCTTAAAGCATTGAAGCTTAGAGGTGTGGAATGCCTCCGTTCTATGTGTGACCACATAGGGGTTCTGCACAGCATAAGCAGAGAGCAGAGGACCCCAGCAGGTTCCAGCAGAGGCAGAGTGCAGGGCTCGGGCAGGATTAGGAGCAGTGGAAGATCCAGTTGGAGAAGTCTGTGGCTCGCAGCCAGGCCATGGTGGCCTTCCTTGCCAGGCTGGGTGTTTAGACTTCCGTGTGTAGATAACACAAAATGAATGGGTGGGGTTCAGCTCAGAGGGGGATTGAGGAGGCTCTTATGGCCACAGTGAGCAGGAAAGCTTAGAAGGGGAAGGATTTGGAGGTGTGGCACCACTTCTGCTGCTCTCAAGCCAGAAACAATGCTGAAATGATTTCCCAAGCAGACTTCTCCATATCCCACGTTGCTAGCCACTGGGCTGCTCCTGAGTCCCAAACTTTTCCCACCCCACTGCTCTATAGGCTCAGTGGTTCCCCACAGGCACTTCAGCCTCTACTGTCATCTCCATAAGGGAGGATCCTGCAAAGCAGTTCTGACCGACCTCTGCCCAGCAAACAGCTGAGAACAATGGTGCTGGTCAGACCGTACTGCGCAGCAGTGGTCTTGCTGCTGCTGGTTGGAGTTTCCAGGACTGGTGAGGGGAATTCTAATCCTGGGTTCATGGCCAGGATCACCAAGAAGGGCCTGGAATATGGTAAGGAGATCGGGGTCTTTCTTCTGATGCTTTTTTTTTTTTTACACACCAGAGTGCTAGGGTCACAAAGACAGAGTCACAGGCTGGGGTAAAGTCTCTAGCTAGCTGGTTTAACACTTTGGATGTCACCCTCAGGGCTTCAATTTTCCCATCTTGAATGTGGGAGAACAAGTAAAGGACTAGATCAGCCTTTTTTCCTACACTGAAATTACTGAGGGGAGGCAAGGATATAGCTCAGTGGCAGAGCACTTGTGTGGTAAGCACAAGGCCATGAGTTGGATTCCTTATACAAAAGAAACCTTTCTGGGCTGGGGAGATGGCTCAGTGGAATAAGCGCTTCCCTGGCAAGAGCAAGGGCCTGAGTTCAATCCCTGGTTCTGAAAAAATAAAGACCCTTTCTGGAGAGGACATATATGGTGGCACCTGTAATTCCAGCACTGAGGCAGGAGGAGCATCATGAGTTCAAGGCCATCGTTGGCTAAGTGATAAATGCAAGTGATAAATTATACAGTGAGACCTTGTCTCAAAAATTAAGCAACCAACAACAAACCAAACCACACCAACATAGGATATATGTATGTTAAAATACAGATTCCAGGGATCCATCTGAGATTGACTAAGGCTGGCAATCTATATTGCTGACATTCACCCCTGGCAACAGTGATAAGCTGAAAGTCTGATCAAACTACAGGGAATTATTCCTCAAGAGCTCCCATCTTCCACCTTTGCCCCAATTCCAATTGAATAAATAAAAAATAGAGATTGCCCTTTGTCTGACTTTTTTTTTCTTTTTCTTTTTTTTTTTAATTTTAGGGAAGGGCCTACAGAGTGTTCAGGGTCTCACTCCTAGATCAGATTCATAATGATCCACCCATTTACAGGCTCCCAAGAGCTGAGATTACAGGAGTGTGCCACCATACCCAGTTTCAATTGCCATCTCAGCATGTCCCAGGGGTGGGGCCAGCCTGGCAGGCCTGGGGATCAAACCCCTGGCCCGTGTACCTGCTTGCAGGTGTTTAATCCACTGAGCTATTTGACCAGCTCTGTCTGACATTTTTGAGTCCTGATCTAAGTTACTTCTTAGTCTCAGGTCAGAATTATTGTTACCATTCTGCTAGGAAGGAAACTGAGGCTCTAGAAATTTAAGAGACTTGCTTGGGATTGCTTAATAGCAAATAGCACATCTTGTTTCTATCCTAATATATGCGACTGCAAAGCTCTGGCCACCCAGCCTGCCTCCCACTGAGTAACTAACTCACTCTTCTATTTCTCTCCTCTCAGTTCAACAATATGTAGTCAGCACTCTGAAGGAGGAGTTGTCCACCATCAGGTTGCCTGATGTATCGGGACGTTCTAAGATTGGTTGGGTTGGAGGCGTGAGCTATGTTTTTCACAGGTAAGGTCTCCTTTCTCCATCCCAGGGCCAACAAAGGAGGAAGTATGGGAACCTGGGGCTAACGGGCAGGATCAACATGGAATAAGCAGTGGACTAAAGACAGAGGCCAGCTCTTGCGGGGCCGCTCTAAAGGACTAGGTACTTCCTGCACTGTCTGGAGGAAAAGAGGACTCTTAGAAAGCATTCCTCAGATCTTGGTCAATGTTTTAGGGAGACGGGAGTCTCGGAGTGGTTTCTAGCAGGAACATGTCCACTGTGGATGTGTGACCACTCTTTTTTTGTTTTTTGGATTTTGAAATTTTATTATTACATAGTCCAACCAAAGACCACTTACAGTTTTAATAACTACATAGATTTGTTTGAGTATTCCACATGCAAAATGATATCATCTGCTAAATTAATCATTTGTCCTCCTAACTTTACAGCATTTTCTTTTTCTTAGTGATTCAACAAAGTTGAACAGTACTAGGGATAATGGACACAGGTACTGTGAAGCTTCTTTCCTACTATTCTGTGCATTCCTTTCGGATATCTTTATGTTTTACGTCTTTCTTTTTACTTTATTTTTTAAAATTTTTTGGCCAGGCGTGGTGGTGCATGCCTGTAATCCCAGCACTCGGGAGGCTGAGACAGGAGGATTGTTGTGAGTTCGAGACCAGCTTGAACTACAAAGTGAGCTTAAGGCCAGCCTGAACTGCATAGTGAGACCCTATCTCAAAAAAAAAAAAAAAAAAAAAAAAAAAAAAATCCCAAGGCTTCTTTTTATTATTTATTTATTTATTTTTTTGTCTTTTTGAGACAGGGTCTTGCTATGCAGTTCAGGCTGGCTTTAAGCTCACTTTGTAGCTCAGGCTGGTCTCGAACTCACAACAATCCTCCTGCCTCAGCCTCCCGAGTGCTGGGATTACAAGCATGCGCCACCACGCCCGGCTTTATTTATTTATTTTTAATCAATACATTGTACAATGTTATCTTCTTAGTGGCTATCCATAAAACAAGAAGCAAACTGGATATCCTGTCCAAACACTATTAGTACAAATCTTCTCATTGAGTTAAAGGAAAGTAGCTGTATATCTATCCTAATTATTCTGTATATACGAATACAAAAAGGTCCTTTTTGGTATCCTTTTTTTTTGTTTGTTTGTTTAGTCCTGTCAGAGATGGGTATTCCATTGGCATCTAAGTACCACTCTTAAAGAGGACTCTTGGCAGAGAGTGAAAGACAAATATCCTAGGTTCTCCCTCTCCCTTTGAGCGCTTCCAGTTGGACAATCCCAACTAGAACCCTGTTGCAAAGGAACCTGGGAAGTGTAGTTTTCACAGGTCAGTCCTATTCAACCCGGCTCAAAGCAAGGGAAGGCCAGGAATAGATCTGAAAACAAAAAAGCAAATGAAGATTCGTAGCACTTACCTGGGGAGCACTTAGGGGACATGCACTTCTCTCCTGCAATCGGCTAATGCTGGGAGTAAGAGTGAACAGCAACATTCCCTTTTAGTTTTTTAAAGAGAAACCGAAAATCTAAATGTTTATTTTTTCTTGTTTTCAATGTGAAATTTTCCCAATTCTAAATGTCAACAACAGATCAGAATGCTTTTAAAACACAACCTAGGAAAAAAGGTAGAGCCAGATAGGGTGGCACATGCCTATAACTCCAACAATTGGGAGGCTGTAGGATGGCTGGGAATTTAAGGCCATCCGGGGCTACATAGCAGATTAAAGTGACACTCCATCTCAAAAAAAGAAGAAAAAAGAAAGATCTGTAGACTCATACAGCCCATAGATTACTAGTGAGTAACCGCTGATCTAAACTGTGAGCGCTTGTGGTTGTTTGTTTGTTTCAGAGGTTCTGGGGATAGAATCCAGGGCCTCACACATGCTGAGCACATGATCTGCCATTGAGCTGCGTTCTCAGCCTTGAGCCCTTGTTTGCTATTCGAAGCCATGGGGCAAGAGAAGGGGAAGGGCCAGCTGCTTCCTGGAGAGCCTAGCTGCAGGGATGACACATAATGCAAAGCCAGCTCAAAGGGTCCTCACGGCACTGAAAGTCAGGTCACTCTGGACAGGAACAGCTTGCTGCGATGGTGGGGTCAAAGAAGAGGAGAAGTCTTTGGTCTCAGAGGGATGGGGAGGGCTCCCTGGAGGAGGAAGAGGCTGAGCACACTTAGAAAGCTACACAGGAGAGCCAGGCGTGGTGGCGCATGCCTGTAATCCCAGCACTAGGGAGGCTGAGGCAGGAGGATTGTTGTGAGTTCGAGACCAGCCTGAGCTACAAAAGTGAGCTTAAGGCCAGCCTGAACTGCACAGTGAGACTCTGTCTCAAAAAAAGACAAAAAAAAAAAAAAAAAAAAAGAAAGAAAGCTACACAGGAGATGACCAGATTCTCTGGTCTTTGTGGTTTAGGTAATGAGGCTAGAGGAGGCTCTTGGGACCCAATTAGAGATAGACCTGCCCCTGGCTTTTCTGGGTTTGACAGTCTACCTTCCTTCCCTAGCCTGAAGATCCATCACTTTGTGCTCCAGAACCTGAATCTGGATCTACTTCCGGAGCTGGGCATAGGAGTTTCTTTGTCCAATAGCTACATGTCTGTGGGTGGGAAATGGAAGGTGAACAAAGCTTTCATGTGAGTAGTACTTCGTTAAGATGTTACTCGGCTTTGATCTTTGGACAGGGCACATTCTCCCTCCCTGGATCCCATTTCAGGAGTCCAGGATAACAGACCCAGATCGCATTAGCCTCATCATTTGTGGAACAGGATTAACAATAATCTGTTTCTAGCACTGTGCCTGGCACATATGACATCCCATAAATGCAGGCTGGTTTCATTCATGGTAAGCAGAGACCCAGACAAAAAAACAAGGCTGTTAGTGTATACCTGGGTCTGTGTTCTTCCAGTTGCTTTTCTTGAAGGCAACTCCCTCATACAGAAGCTCACTTTGCCTCATTCCCAACCAGCACCCTACAGGGCACCTTTGAGCTGAAGGTAAATGGCATTTCTCTATCACTCTCTCTGAGTTTGGACAAGGACCAGTCTGGACGGCCCACTGCCTCAGTGACCCAGTGCAGCAACTCCATTGGCCACATTAACATTCATATTTCTGGAAGCTTAAGGTAGGTGGCCCCATGTACACTCACTGGAAACACTCACTGCAGCTTCAGCAACTAGCTCCCCCTAATTCAGCTCATCTGATGGAGCAAAAGAACAAGATTTTAAGACTAATCGAGATCAAGGCTCAGTAATTTGGGCCATTTCCCACCTGCTTTTTTCCCCATACAACCTCAGGCAAAGCGGGGGTGGGGAGACGTCCATTCATTGGTCTGTCAATTGTCAGCTGTGATTGGCAGACCCCTGGTCCGTATCCACACTTTTTTTTTTTTTTTTTTTTTTTTTTTTTTTTTTTTTTGTCTTTTTGAGACAGGGACCCACTGTGCAGTTCAGGCTGGCCTTAAGCTTACTTTGTAGCTCAGGCTGGTCTTGAACTCACAACAGTCCTGCCTCAGCCTCCCGAGTGCTGGGATTACAGGCATGCGCCACCACGCCCCGCTTATATCCATACTTAGATGTGGGGATAAGGATAGGGTCAGCCACACTGAACCGCAGAGCAGGAAAATACAGACATGGGTTAAGGAAAGGTAGGGATTCTGTCAAACCACAGATGTACATAGATACACTATTAGTCATCTTCCCTCAGATTAAATTTATCAGCCTGGGTCCCATTGATGAAAAAAAATGAAGAAACTTCAACTCCACAGGCAGCCTTTCATTCATAATAAAATACATCCTGACCATCTCACCTCTTTTCTCTAGCTGGATTCTAAATCTCTTTCATGAAATAATTGAAAACAATATCAAAATGGCCTTGGAAAAAAAGGTAAGCAAAAGGATAAGCAGACTGGTGGTTAACACATGAGTCACTGGTATTACATATTGGTTGTTTGGAAAGCGTCTTCTCTCTTAAGTATACTGCTGTTTGAATTTGCTTAGCAAAATCTTTTTGCGTAATGCAAAGGCAAATGTCAATTCCCAAGTTTGTGTTAATTGAACTTACAAAGAGTTATTTGATCATCACACTTACACATCAAAGTGTAATGCTATTATCTTACAAAGTGCTGTTTGATTATTTAATTGCAGGTAGTATCAGAGAAATATTGGTAATAAATAATTTTGGGTCCCTCCCTCAAACCTTACAAAAAAATCAGCTGCAGGTGGTCCAAGAATTTAAATTCCAAAAATAAATCTTCCAGTGTTTTAGGAGGAAACCTAGAATATCTTTCTCACCCTGAGAATGTGACTCCCCCAGCACCATATGGAAAACAGCAGTGGCCATGGCCTTTGGGGTCACTTACCTCTGAAAAGCACTGCATCTGTGGAGGTGCCTCTTCAATTTGTCCTCTGTGTGTCCTGAGGAAATTCATTGAATTCACTGGAGCTTCAGTCTCCTCATTTTTAAAAAGGGGACAGTGACCCCTTTTTAAAGAGAGCTGGCATATACATTTGGATAGCCACACTGGGTTCCTGGAACTCAAACTGTGTTTGGACAACCCAGCTTTGTTACCATTTCAGAGCCCCAACTCACTTAGCGCTTCAGTGTTGAGCCACAAGTTCAACAGTTAGATGCTGTGGTTTAAATCCTGGCTTGCCACTCGCATAGCTTTGAAGTCTTGAATAAGCACACGAACCTCCCCATGCCTTAGGATTCTTGCCCATAAATAGGAACAGTCATAGCATCACCCCGCTATGAGGACCAAGAGATGTGATATAGTTAATGCCTAGGACTAAGGGGTAAACAGATGAGGTTATTTTCATACCCAGCTAAACTCCCTATTAACTGCATGTGTGTTGTGATCTTTGCTGTTCGAACATAAGGAACATAGGTCAGAAAAATCTGGATATTACATGGCCAGGGGAATCAGGCAAGTGCCAGGAAGGCTGAAGCAAGGGATGGAGTCTTTGGAACTTCAGTTCCAAAGGGCAATGAGTGCAGAGCTCCAGGTGGTTCCATAGAGACAGGACTTCCGGCCAGGAGATGTGGGGGGCGATGGCTAAGATTATGTCCTGAGAGGGCTGGCTCCCTGACTTGAGCGTTAGTACAATGCTCTCAAAATGAAGAAGCTTCCCACAGAGAGATGACTGTAAGTGAGCTGAAGCTTTGGTATTAAATTATACAGAATGACAGAACGAACAAGCAGTTCCCTTTGCAGTCTCTCTTTTCTCATGCCCAAGACAAGAAGTCTCAGTACAAGATGAATGTATATCTTTTCTCCTAACAAAGAGGGGATTACCTAACTAGGCAGCAGCACCAGGCCTGTCTTCCAGAACACTTTGTTTTAATCCTTTATGCAGTATTCATTTTCCCAGTTATATCCTATTTATGCCAAGAACTACCAGTTTTGCATTAAAAAGAGTGATATGAAGTTTCTGTTTTTTTTTTAAATTAGATGTATGTCTAACTGAAAAGGCCAATTGGCAGGAAGAAAATATTAAGTAAATAACAGGGAGGGGAAAGGCAAATTGATGCGGGCGGTATAGGAATTGCTGAAGACAGGAGGCCGCCAGGCAGGGGGCTTCAGACAGCCCCAGCCTAGAATTCCGTAACTTACCTGGGAACAAGGGAGTGGCCGATGATGGTGGGGAGTCCTAGGCTGACCCCTCTTCCGGCTTTGCTGTGGGCCCTTGAGTGACCTGGTCAGCACTGTGTGCAGATCGGATGCCCTCCTCCCTGAGGGAGCCCTTTTCTTCCCATAGTGCCAGGTCCTGGCAAGATTTCAGGATCTGAGCAAGAAGAGGAGCCAAAGAGATCAGGGAGGGGTGGTAGAATTTAATCTGGGCTCTGCAGTGACTAAGTGCTACACAGCAATGGGGACAGTGGCCTCTTTCTCCTTTTCACTGCATTCTCTGACCCTTTCCAGCATATACCCAGAGGTACTTTGAGGCTGGGGTTGCAGAGGTACCTCCTGGAGATGGAACTGGGGGCACTGAGACATTGCTGAGGAGCCCAGGGGAGGAAGGACTCACCAGTCTTCTCTTCCCCTCTGGCAGGTCTGTGACTTGGTCACGGAGTCCATCACTTCCTACCTGGAGCTCTATCTCAGGACTCTGTCAGGTTTGCTGCACCCCCCCCCAACTTTCCTAGGTGCCACCATGACTCTTGGTTACCCTGGAACCATTCCTCCTGAGCAGCCCTGGGGGAATTCTCCTATTCCTACAGAATTGAGGGGGGGCGAGCCGGGCGTGGTGGCGCAGGCCTGTAATCCCAGCACTCGGGAGGCTGAAGCCGGAGAATTGTGGTGAGTTTGAGACCAGCCTGAGCTACGAAGCGAGCTTAAGGCCAGCCTGAGCTGCATCGTGAGACCCTGTCTTAAAAAGACAAAAAAAAGAATTGCGGGGGGCACCTTTTGGGGGTCTGTCACTTGGGACCCAGGGAGAGATATATGGTAGGATTGCAAGGTGGGCAGTTTCAAGTCCAGGGGAGAAGCAGGTGCTGCCTGTGTTCCATCTGCTTTAATGAAATAAAGATGCCCAAACTCAGCCAGCCACCCTGCACCCCGTCATCAGTTCCTATAATACTCCGTGCTCCATCCTGCCATGCACTCTTGGCTCCTGATGCCCCTCCCCCTGCCAAGAGAGCCCTTTCTTATATCTACCCCTCCCCAGTCAACATCTACACCCTTCAGATTCCAGCTCAGGCAAAATCTCCCAAGGGAGTTTTCTTTGACTCCTTGTCCAAGACAGTTAACAACCCACTCTGACCCCCCATTACATGAAAGACATCACCCATGGACTTCTTTCATTTATCACAGTTGCAATGGTACATTTATTTGCTCAAGTATTTATCTGTTTTCCTTTTTTTTTTTTTTTTTTTTTTGGCCGAACCAGGGATTGAACTCAGGCCCTGATGCTTACCAGGGAAGCGCTTATTCCACTGAGCCATCTCCTCAGCCCTCTGTTTTCCTTTGGACTCCATGAGGACAAGGAATTTGACTAACTTCAGCCACCTGCATTATGCCTGGAGTATAGGTGCTCAATAAAGTACAGAAAGAATGAGGCAATGTCTCTCTATGTTAAAAGTTCCAGGGATCAGCCCCAGTCCTGCTTCCATTCTAGAAAGACTGCAGTTCAAGTGAATGCAGTTCCCTGAAGATGTATGATATATAACTTGCACAATTGTGTTTGGTTACCCCGTTCATAGCCTGCCTCTTTCCTGTCTCACAGTCACCCTGATGACTGATGAGGTTGCAAGCCTTGACTACAGATTAGTAGGAGCCCCCAGGTGACCTCTGAAGGCCTGGATATTCCCTTCAAGGTAGGGGCTTACAAAGAAAGGACCTTGGAACTAAGAGCTGAGAGGAAATCAGCTCCACTGCCCAGCGTTAGCTCCTCCTGTTCCTTTTCCATCCCATAATGGGCAGATGTACTACTAAGCACTTCACACCAAGACCTAAGGCAGGATCTGTGAGCCAACAGGATAAATCTGTCTGGAGTCTGTGGGGTCTGAGCTTGAATCCTAGCTCTACTATTTATATGCTGGGAAACCTGGAAGAGTTGCTTAGCCTCTCTGAATTCTATGAAATTGGAATAGTCAGGCATGATGGCACACACCTGCAATCCAGCACTGAGAAGTCTGAGGCAGGAGGATTGCCATGGGTTTGAGGCCAGTCTGAGCAACATAGTTCAGGCCAGCCTGAGCTAACTACTGAAACCGTGACTCAAAAAGGGGTGGGGGGAGCGCCGGGAAGATGGCTCAGTGGAATAAGTGGTTCCCTGGCAAGCACAATGGCCTGAGTTCAATCCCTGGTTCCGGAAAAAAAAAAAAAAAATAGAGAAAGAGAGAGAAAGAAAAAGGAAAAGTAAATTGGGATAATAATAGCTTTATCTCCTGTGGCTTTGCAGGAACTAGATGAAATGACACAGGCATAAAGACTTGGTCAGATCTAGCAGAGTGGGCGGGCGTATATAGGGAGGTATTCGTTGTTATCTGCACCACCCCCCAGGCAACTGAATGAGGGCTTCCTTAGACACCATGCCCTCTTGGAATCTGGAAGTGCGACTATATATAGCAAAAGGAACTTACGGATGTGATTAAGGACTTTCTGTGGGCGAGATTATCCCTGGCTTCTCCAGTCGCACACAGTGTGATCACCCAGTTCACAGAAGAGGGAGGCGGGTGAAAAGGAACAGAAGGAGAGGACTATGGGGTGAGGTGATAGGAGGGAGGTGCGAGTGGCCCCGGAGGTGGAAAGAATGAGGGGGGTGGATTCTGCCTTGAAGCCTTCAGAAGTGGCACAGGCGTGCAAGCACGTAAGGAAACACATTTGCATTGTGTGAAGCTGCTACCTCTCTGGTGATTCTCACAGCAGCAGCAGGAAGTGGGCACACCCTTCTGCCTGCTCATTCTACACCCCCACTGAGGGCTGAGCCCTTGGGCAGTGAGGATTCCCCAGTTTTGCTTCGTTGACTTAATTCCCTAACACTAACATGTTTCTTGTGTCGGTTCTGAGTGTCTACAAATAATTTATGTTATACTACCTCTGTGAAGCACTAAAATTGTTAACCCATCCTGAGTTTACAGATGAGGAATTTGAGGAGGCCCAAGGAAGTCAGTGATTTGCCCAAGGACCCAGAGCTAGTATGGCCTGAGATTTAATTCAGCCACTGGAAGCCCAAAGCCCAAGCTCCTCACTACCGGCTGCACCTCCTAAATCCTGCGCTGTGAGATCTAGGACCGGCTCCACCCTAGAGGGATGGCTGCTCTGACCGGGTGATTTGAGGCAGCTGCCAGGATCTAGATCTTAGCACCGTTGGGTTCGTGTTCTAGAGAAGAACCACCCAGCTGCCACCTAAAGCACAGGAGGGTGCTGCTCTCCTGAGCAGCCTTGCACACCTGCCTGGTGTCCCTACTGGCTAGACCAAGACAAGGCCTGCAGGCGAGGCACTGATCAGTCCTCTGTCTCCAGGGTAAATTCTTCAGCCGAAGCCAGCCCTTGAGGGTGCCTTTTGAAGCCCCGTCCATGACGCTGCCCTCACAGCACGACCGCATGACTTACTTGGCAGTCTCCCAGTACGTGCTCAACACAGCCAGCCGGGTTTACCGCCAGGCTGGCTGCATGAAGATCGTCATCGAAATGAACACGTGAGTGGAGGGTGGGGAGGAGTCTGGGCTCCCAGGAGAGAGCTTCAGGCTGGGCTCCTAGGTTCTCAGTGGGGTTCCTAGGGAGAGGAAAACAATGTGGAATTTGGACCCTAACAAATGCGGACTGAAATCCAAACTATGCTTCAGTTTCCCTAGCTGTACAGATGGATTCGAATAATTTCTATTCAGTATTCAGTACTTTCCCTCCCAGCCCTTTCCTTGCTCTTTCATTCCCATTAAAAAATGACCCTTTCTGTGATCTTTGGGAGGCTCTCATGATCACAAGCCGGGCCTCTATCTGGCTGACACACCTAACACATGCAGCAGGGGTTACTCTCCAAGGACAGCAGAACAGGGGACCCAACACCCTTTCCCAACTCAGCTCCTCTTACTCTAGCCTAGTAAAGTGGCTAACAGACCACCAGAACACCTGGGAGCTCTCTGACAAAGCCCCCTGGCTCTGCTCCCCGTGGTGCTCCAGAGGGACAGAGGGACATCTGGGGGTCCTGCGGCCTCAGCACAGCCAGTGTGGGGTCTGCACAGGGAGGGGCACAGCTGCAGGCAATGACCCGTGCAGCTTGAAGGAGGTCTGAGTCACGCCAACCCCTGGGAGAAGTTGCAGCCCAGACAAGCACAGGACTTGGGAGGAAGGAGGAATCCAGGAGCCGGGGCTGAGGACAGAGTCCTTGAGCTCCAGGGTCAGCAAGTCACAGTATGGGGAGAGAATAGGCTCCGTGTAAGAAGGCTAGGAAAGGAGTCCTGGGAAGCCATGCTGCGAAGTACATTAAGTGTCACACTGCTGCAGGTGCTGCTGCAGGTGACCTTTTGGGGGATCATTCTGGGAAATAATCAGTGCCCCAGACATTCACTGAGCACTTGGATGTGCCAAGCACAGCTCTACCCACATAAAGTTTCATTTAATCTGTAAACCTGTAAGATAAGCGCTATTATTGTCCCTCTTTTTTTTTTGTATTTTTTTAGGGAAGGGTCTACAAGGTGTTCAGGGTCTCAGTACTAGATCAGACTCAAGGCCAGGGATATGGCTCAGTGGAATAAGCGCTTCCCTGGCAAGCACAAGGGTCTGAATTCAATCCCTGGTTCTGCCAAAAAAAAGATCAGACTCATAGTGATCCACCTGTTCACAGCCTCCCAAGATCCCAAGAGCTGGGATTACAGGCACACGCCACCTCACCCCGTCTCAATTGTCAGCTCTGCATACCCCAGGAGTGGGGCTGACACAGCAGACCCAGGGATCGAACCCCCGGCCCCTGAGCCTGCTTGCAGGGACTTTAATCCACTGCGCTATTTGACCAGCCCGATGGGCCTCTTTTATAGCTGAAGAATCTGACAAAGCTGGCTGCCAGTGAGTCAGCCAAAAGGTGGAGGAAGCAGAATCTAAAGCCAAGATATCAGACTTCAAAGTCTACACCTCTAACTACCATGGCATCCTGCTTCTCCAGTACCTTCCTGCAGATGCCCCTGAACTCCCCAACCCTACTGCACACCAGCTCATTCCAGGCAGTGATTTCTCATGTAGGACTGTGTCCACTCATCCCAGAGGGCAAGCCAGCCCCCTCAGCCTAGGTCAGATCCAGGGACATCAGTGAGTTGTGTATAGACAAACAGCTCACTTATTAGAGCAGTGGACAAAAAAGAAAATCTATTAATTTTCTGTACAAAATTTTCATCATCCTCTGACTCCATGTGACACAAAGATGCAAGAACCTGGATGTGGAATTACTGGATTTGAGGGCTGGGAAGGTAAGTCAGTGGAATAAGTGTTTGCCTGGCAAGTGCAAGGTCCTGAGTTTGATCCCCAGTGCCATCCCTGCACCTAGAAAAAAGAAAGAAAGAAATAGAATTACAGGATCTGAATCCTAGGTCTATTATTTTCTTGCTTTGGAATTCAACCTGGCTGGGCCTCAATTTCCTCATTTATTACATGGGGATGATTATACCCTTGGTCCACTGGGTTGCTTAGATGAGTAATAAAAGCACTTAACTAAGCCAGTTATGGTTGTGCATATCTGTAAAGACAGCTATTTGGAAGGCTAAGGTCTTAGTGAGACCAAAGAGAGAGAGAGGGAGGGAGAGAGAGAGAGAGAGAGGAGAAAGGCTAGAAATATAACTTACAGTACTACAATAAATTATATACATAGTGTCTGGGTTACATTTCTTCATTGCTGAGACAAAGGACCCAACACTTAAAATCAAGGGAGGAAAGACTTATGTAGCTCAGTCTGTGGAGGTCTCAGACCACAATAGCTGGCTCCAAGACAGGGGCACGGCAGAAGGGCAACAGCTCATTGCAGCAGCATCTACCAAAAGCAGTAAGAGCAAAGGGACTTGCCTGAAAAGTGCGAGGGCCTGAGTTCAATCCCTGGTTCTGCCCCCCCCCCAAGAAAAAGACCAAAAGGGAGGCGCAAGGTTCTCTCCCTCCCTTATATTATGTGCAGGCCACCTGCCCCAGGGCAGATGTGGCATGGACATAGCCGATCTCAGCACTGGACAATGAACCAATCACAAGATGCAGGTGCCTTTGAAAGGCCTGCGCCCCCATGACTGCATGAGGCTTTGGGGGGACATCCAGACACAAGCCATAACACACGCATACATACAAAACAAAATTCAACCAGTGCAAATTTCCAAGACCCTTCCAGGCACAAACAGGAACATCTTGGATGGCTAATAGTTTGGGGCTAAGCCTATAAGCATCAATATTTCTTTGATGTTTTGTTGGAGGCCCAGATGCTACAGGCAGTGGAAAAGAGCAGGTTGGCCCAACCCCCAGCTTGCCTTCTGACAAGGCAGGCTGGCATCGGAAGGCAGCATGGTGACTGCCTGCTGTCCCTCCAGCAGTCCCTTGGGTGTCTCCCCCACCCCAGATACTTTATCAGAGTGTCCCTCCCAACAACAGCCATCTATTGGAAAGCAGCTCTGAAAAATACATTCTTCTGCCATGCAGTGAACTAGATAGGGCCCTTAGAGTTTGCTCTGACCTCTGGTCTTGCCCTGTGGATCTCAGAATCCCTCAGTGTGTCGCCTGCTGTCTGCTGAGTGTCTGCTCCCTCTGCAGCTGGCCAGGTCATACCCCAACATGGAAGTAGAACTTGAGGTGTCACCTGAGTCAGAGCCGCTCCTGACATATACCTCTGGGAACGTTATCCTCTCACCAGTGACAGACATCTGAGCACTAGCCCCCCTGCCCAACTCCTCCGACCGAAGGACAGTCTTCCAGCTCAGGGCGGTAAGTCTGGCCCCACCCAGGGTACCCGGGGCCATGGTGGGAGCCCCACCCTCAGCAGAATGGTAGATATGGAGGCTCTGCCATGAGCCCTACCCTCCTGGTCAAGCAGCCAGGCTTCCTCAGGGCACAGTTCATCAGCTCATAGACTGCCAGAGCTGCAAGAAATCTTCATTCACCCCAGCTGAATTGATAATTTTAACTTCCCTACAGATATATATTAACAACATGGCTCCACTTTGGAGTCTAGGCTGGCCTCAAATTTGTATTTCTCTTGCCTCAGTCTCCTGAGGCATGAACTCCCCAAGCCTGCTACTTTATTATTCATTTTTTAAAACTCTAAAACATCACTCTGTTTTAGTTGTTATAAATAAAATGCATCAAATTACATTTTAAAAGAAGGTACAAGTCTTTGGCAATACTCTCTAAACTGATTTACAAATTTATCACAATTTTTCTTTTTAAAATTCCAGCTTCTTTAAAAGCCAGCAGACAAGCAAATCCTAAAATTCACATAGAGGATCAAAGAATCCATTGTCTCAAACTCAGTCCCATGGCCACACTTAACCGCAAGAGAGGCTGGGAAATATGGTCCAGCTGTGGATAAACCAAGTGAATCTTGGTTAAAACATAGTAGTCTCAGGGCTAGGGATAAGCTCAGTGGTGCAGCGCCTGCCTGGCAAGCATGAGGTCCTGAGTTTGATTCCTGGTACCCCCATCTCGTCAAAAACCATAGCAGTCTCTGCTATAGCACTTTCATGTTCACCTTTAATACTTCTTAGAAACTCTTGAAGATCATATTCTTGTGTACACCTGAGCCAAAGGGGGGACCTGACAGTGTTTCTCCTTTCCCCAGGGCACAAGCCTCTAAACATGAATTGTTTCAAATTAAGCTGTCCAGTGATATAATCACAAGCTCTCACCCAGATGTCACAGGTAGAAGCTCACCTCCTGGTGACAGAAAGCAACCTAGGTAGTACAACTGGACTAGATGGGGAGGGCCTAAAGGGGCCTCCAGATTCAGTCACCTGGCCAATGCAAATGCTCCTTGGTAGTCTGTTCCAAAGTGCCCAGCCAGGCTTACAAACTGAAAGTGCCCCTGTTCAAATGCTCTGTGCTTACAGTTTGGACTTAGTCCCCCTTCTCAGAACTTCCACTCAAATAAAGATCTGGGAACCCTCAGTTCCCCTTTCTAAGTGTCCCCTTCAGAGCTATGCTCTCCCTGCACCCTCCATCCATAAACCTGGTGAGCTGCTTTCTGCTCATGTGTCCCATGGAACCTTCTGCCTAGAGCTTCTATTTCGGGAGACTTGCCTTCAGGATCAGGTGCTAAATGATGGCTAAGCAAGCTTTTGCTTTTCTAGAACACCAGTGTTTCCATCATCCTTGGAGTGGACTCCAATAGGATTACTGGCTCAGAGACCACAGAAAAGTAAGAGACCAGGGAGGAGAGGAATGAAGGCACTGGCCAGATTCACTGATGGAATCAGAAGTGATCCCCAGAAGCAGACCTCCACCAGACTGAGGTATTTTCCAATACAGTGTCCCTCTGGAGAAGGCACAGGGACAATGCCTCAGGGAGAACTGTAGAAGCTGTCTTCAGGTCACCTGGAGCTCTAGGTTCCTCCCTTTTCCCTGTCAGGCTTCTGTGGAGGAGCTGACTTTACAAAGGCCCGCACATGCGGGACAGTCTAGCTTATGGTGAGAAGCTGTGTCATGAGGACTTTGCACCTAACTGAAAAAAATCATCAGCTGTACACATCCCTGAGGCAGGAAGTCTTGGATGGAGGGTTTAAGTGCCCCAAATTCCTGCCTGTGGCTCCCCTGCCCAGATTCACAATCAGTTAACAAGTGTGTTAAGTTGGTGAGTAGGAGAAAGAAGAGGTCAGGCTTTGGGCAGCAGGGACTGCACTGCCTCCTGGGGTTGGCACTTGTCTTCTGTGCTAAGACCTACGTCTCACCTACTCTGTGTGCAGTTCTGTGCTGGGGTCACCAAATGAGCTACTTCCTGGCTTTTTTTTTTTTTTTAATACTGGGGATTGAACCCAAGCCTTCTCACTGAACAATATCCCCCAGCTGTTTCTTTCTTTCTTTCTTTCTTTTTTTTTTTTTTTTTTTTTTTTTTTTTGCGGGACCAGGGATTGAACTCATGCCCTTGCACTTGCCAGGGAAGCACTTATTCCACTGGGCCATGTCCCCAGCCCCATCCCCCAGCTGTCTCTTAAATATTTTATTTCAAGACAATGTCTTCCCAGAACACTAGGATTACAAGTGTGCACCACCATGCTTGATTTAATTCCTGGCTTTATGTTAGATGTTGAGAAAATGGCTTGAGATCTTAAAGAGAACATCTCCTTCAGAGAGCTCTGGATGACAATTTCTGATCAAGAAAAAGCACAGCGGCCAAAAAGAAAGCTTATCATGAGGAGGACCAATGGAAGAAGCTGGGATTTGGTTCATAGAGAGACAGTGATGGAGGTATCCCGAGTCACTCTGCCTGCCTTTGCACCAGTGGGTGTCATCTGCATGCGGCCAGCACTTGCAATGCTTCTTTTCTCCTTCACATTGCCTATTTCTGTGTGATAAAATGATTCATGCTCCTGCACGTGTCCACATTACTCAAACAATGCACTTATTGTGTATTCTCACATAATGCACGTTCATCCCAAGAAAATATTAGAGATAACAAAGTAAATAAAAACAACATCACCCATCACTTTGCCACACAGAGACCGTATCTCTTAGCAGTTGTTTCCTCCGAGGATTTGGAAAAAATACATTTCCTGTGTAATTGGAAACATGTAGCGCATTGATGTCTGTATTCCACTTTTTTTTAATTTATTTTTTATTTTATTGAAGTACAAATATCAATCAGTCAATTTTAAGACACCTTAACAAGACAGATTCGATAAATTAATACATTGCAAACTGTTTTCATACTGTTTTGTGTATTCCACGTTTTGCACTTACTATTACACCATCACGATTTCTTCAGGTTATTAGCACCCTCAGAAACTTGGTCTTAACCCCAGCAGTTACTCTCAAGCCAGTGTGTCAGGCCCTGCACCCACAAGTTACACACTGCAGAGGAACTGCCAGTACCCAGTTCCAAGCAAAATATCTTTGCTCACAAGCACATTGCAAATTCTACCAGGGTGACTGAAAAACCACCAGCCACAGCCCAGCAACCCACACGTTTTTCTTTCTCTACACGGTAAGCTGAAGCTTGAACTGAAAAATCCAACCTCAGCTACATCAATGTGAGTCATTTCTCTCATCAGTTCTTAAATGTTTTCCTCAATCAGGGTTATCATGGAGTTCCAGGAGATAGACCCAAAAATTCCTGCAGGCTCTCAGGAAGTGGGACAGTCAAGCTAACGGCTAACCAGGCATGAAGAGCTCTGTCTGACACCTAGAGACAAGATGTAGACCTTAAGGGCATGAGCTTTGGAGTAAGATACCAGCTCTGCCACCTGCTGGCTGTGTGACCATGTGTAAATCACGTGACCTTTCCATTCTAAGCCATCTTCCTTTTACTGTAAATGGGAATAACAGTAGCATCTACCTCAAATGGAGCTGCAATATGAAGCAAGGAAATGAGTTAAGACACTGTGATGAAATGTCTCACACAAAATGCTCTTAAATATGTCTACTGTTGGAGTAAGAGTAGCACAGGGTGGCTTTTTCTAAGCACTGGGAATTGAACCCAGGCTTTGTTTCATAATGGGTTTAGGAATTGAGAAGTTGGGTCGGGGAGATAATTCAGTAGAATAAACACTTGCCTGGCAAGTGCAAGGTCCTGAGTTCAATCCCTGCAAAAAAAAAAAAAAAAAGGAATTGAGAAGTGAGAGACAATATGGCATATGTACTATATGCTATATAACACTTCTGGCAAAATCTGGAGAATCAGTCTATAATCAAATACATTAATATTTATTCAATAAAACTTTTTTCTTTTTTATTAATTTTATTGAGAAACAAATAGCAATGAGACAAAAAACGATTGATAGGACGGTTTCAATAATTAATGCATTGCATATTATTATCTTCTTAGTGGTTATTCATAGTACAAGATGTAGACAGGATATCCTGTCCAAATACTATTAGTACGAATCTTTCTTCTCATCAAGAGAAAGTAGCTGTATAGCTATCCTATTTTGTATATACACTTGATCTTAGCCAAAAGGCCGAGAAGCGATACTATTTTGTATATTCAGATATAAAATGGTCCTTCATTTGTATCTCCTTTGTTTAGTTTTTTATTTTATTTTTTATTTTATTGAAGTACAAATATCAATCAGACAGTTTCAAGACACCCTAACAAGACAGATTCGTTAAATTAATACATTGCAAACTGTTTTCATAATGTTTTGGTATTGTACAAGGTGCATACATGATATTCCTTTGTTTAGTTTTGCTAGAGATGAGTATTCCATTGCCATTTAAATATTGTAGGTACGTAAATTCAGCAAAATAATCCAATATAGTCCAGCAGTCCATAATAGCAGTGGGTTATCTGTAGGACTGGCAATGTCAGATGTTGTTGACTTGAGCATTTCACACCTCAGCATATTAACATGGCTTTATTTTTTATACCTCATTTTTATACTTTTCTGCTAGATTATTAAGACCAAGATAAAGACCTATATAACAAGAAATGTAACTTTTGTATCTATATGTGCCGCCAAAGCAAGCACAAAACTTTAAATACTCATATAAGGCAGATCACCACTAAATAGCCTCAGGATAGCTCCAGTCCAATTATACTTATGAAGAATGAGCTCAGAGCTGAGGAAAGGATCACTTATCACAACAGAATGGTGGTGAACAGTCAGCACCCGCACTAAGCGGGATGAAGGTCAGTGTCTCCAGAGGCCAAGCCAGGTGTTCCTGACCCCTGCTGTTGTCTTGCTTGGTCTCTGCTCTGGTGCCCCTTGTGCTCTAGAAGAAGCTGATGGAATCCATCTTCAACTACTACACACTCAAGACCATATACTCCTCTCTCAGTGGTGAGTAGTGCTGTTGCTGATTGCTTCATAGTGCAACTTCAAGCTTCACTCATTCACTCATTCAACAGGTTGAACCATTCCACCACCCTGGGGCCTGGCAGTCTCTGATCCTTGCTCTCATGGGAGGGCAACCATAACAGGCAATTGCTGTAGTGTGTTGAGCGCCATGACAGAAAGTGGGGCTGTAAGAGCCAAGTGGAAGTGGCAAGAATGGACTTGGAGGTCTGGCGAGGCTTCCAGGATATGAGGGCTAAAGTACAAAAAAAGGGCAGAGGAAAAAGACATTCCAGGAGTTGGCGATTCTTGCACTGGATGAAGTGAGGTGATATTGTTGGGTGACCTGGACAGAGGGAGGCTGCCTGAGAACATGCAGCCTACCTCCGCTACCTAAGGCCCTCTCTGGCTGGCCTCAGCACCCGCCCTTTACAACTAAGAGATATGAGCAGATGACTTGACCTAGGCAGAAAGTGGGACCAGCTGACTTGATGAAGTCACTGGGTACACGTCCCATCACCCATCCCAATCACTTTGGGTGGTGGGTGAGGGCCCTCAATGGGCCAAAAGGGGACCCAAAGGGCCCCCCTCATCAGCCCACCTGCTATCCAATCCCAAATGACCCAAATCCATAGCAGCAGCGAATGCCGTGTGTGTGTGTGTGTGTGTGTGTGTGTGTGTGTGCATGCACTGGCCTGTGTGTTTTCTCCTGGTCTTCTGTGCCCAGCTCACCTCCTTACTCTCCCCTCCAGCAAAGCTTGAGGAGGGTTTCCCACTCCCTCTTCCCAGGGAGACATCTCTCAACAGTGTGGAGCTTCAAATCCACAAGGTGAGTGAATGCAGTCCAGGTGGTGAGATAAGTGGGGAGGCTGCCTCAAGGGCTGGGAGAGCAGGGAAAACCAGGAAACAAATTTAAATTTTGGAGTTAGAATGCCAGGTATCCATGATGCAACATTTCAGCTGCACAGATTAGCTCAGTTCCCAATAATCCTGCAGGAACACATTTACTGAGAACCTACAAAGTGCAAGGTTCTTCAGCCCTGGATGGCAGGAGTGAGCAGAGGTCAGATGAGACATCACTTGGGTGGAGGGACATCCTGAACAAGCCACAATATCTCAGGAGTGGTGTGGGAGCCCCTGACCAGCCCTCCTGCTCACAGCAAGGGACAGCCTTAGAGAGGTATACCACGCCTTCCAGGTGGGGCAGGGGCAAAATGAAGGGTGCACTTCTGGATCCAAATCCACAAGCGCTCACTACCAGTCTTCCCTGCTCATGGGACATTCCCACTGCTGGGGCCACATCCTAATAAACCGAGCAGCTCAGGCAGACCCAGGTTGGCTTTTTTCTCCTGAGAGAATCAACTTTTTGGAGAGAATGTCTTCCAGCAATCAGTGAGGAACAGGGCATCCCGCAGCCTCCCAGGACTGAAGACTGGCGTCTGTACTGCCCTGGCCTTTGCCAGTGCAGGGATGTGGAGACCTCGGTGGCTCAGCAAATGACCTTCTTGATGGTGCTTCCTGCCTTCTCTCTAGAACTGCCTGTTTGTAGGAGCCAGTATCGGTAAAGCTGACGATGGAGCAGGCAGGAGTGTCCATCTCGAGTAGGATGGACCTTGATTTGTGGCAGCCCAAAATTGTTACCATCTCACTTTACCTATTTCTTCTATTTTCTTTTTTTTTTAACCAATTTGATACAAACGTGGACTCAAGCTCGGACTTGCAGTGATCCCCATTTTTAGCCTCCCCGTGCTGGGATTATAGGTGTACACACACCTGGTACCAGTGGCTCAGCACATCCAGGGGCAGGCACTGTGGTGCAGGGGATTGAGCCCAGTCCCCGTGCTTGCCTGAGCCATCTTGCCAGCCCAGTTCTATTGCCTTGAATCAGTTCCTCACTTTATTACTTCATTAAATTTCAACCTTTGATTTCTACATTAGCATGTAAGCTAATCTCTAAAAATTACATCACACCATTCTGATACATAGAATATTCACTCAGCTATGGGTAGTTTCTAAAGCCCCTAATGGACTCTGAAGATTTTCTGGGAAATGGTCTTGCTATGCAGCTCAGGCTGGCCTTTGAGCTCACTTTGTAGCCTAGGCTGGTCTCAAACTCAACGATTCTCTTGCCACAGCCTAAGTGCTGGGATTGCAGGTGTGTACTACACCAGAAATTTTATTATGAGATGCATAAAACAACTCAAACAGGGGCTGGGGAAATGGCTCGGTGGAATAAATACTTCCCTGGCAAGCGCCAAGGGCCTGAGTTCAATCCCCGGTTCTGCAAAAAAAAAAAATAAAACTCAAATATATGTAACTTACAAACTTATTATCCTTTCTGACAGCTGGGAAGATAGCTCAGTGGCATGAGCTCCTGCCTGGCAAGCACAGGTCTTAAGTTCAATCCCCAGTACCACAAAAAATCAACAACAACAAAAAAATAACCATGGTTGAATTATCCTTTTTATGTATTTGGTACAGGATCTCACTATGCAGCTCACACACATAGCGATCCTATTTTTAGCCTCCCCAGCAATAGGATTACAGACATATGAAACCAAGCCCAATCTCAGTGGCTGGCTCAGCATGCCCAAGGTTGAGGCCAGTGCTAGCACAGCATATGGTGCAGGGGATTGAGCCCTGGTCCCTGTGCTTGCCTAGATAGGCACTTAGTCCGCAGAGATATCTCACTGGCTAAACTTATTATCCTTAGTTATATTATGGTACCAATTAAAGTAGCAAGCCTAATTCTTTGGTATGTAAGACTTTTTCACTTGAAACACACAAAATACCTTATTTTTAAATGCCTTTTATTGAGAAAAAGCATATATTCTGTTATCTGGCATCTGGGGATGTTCAGACCTAAAACATCCCCCTATTCTCACACATCTGGAAGGGAACTACCACAAAGGTGCTGTACTCCAGTGGATTTGCCCTCTGATGGGCTGGGCAGCTACACATGCTGTTAGGGGTGGGCCCAGCTGGTAGAACAGGCCTGGTCTGAATCCCCACTCCGTGCTGTGTTCCATGATGCTCTCAGCAGGCTTCAGGGACAGCCGGCGCCGACCGCACTTCAGGTGGTGGCCTCACTCTCCATTCTGTCCCCAGAGTCACTGAACAACACCAACAGGATCTAAAGAAAAGGGAGGTGAGAGAATGGTTTAGAGCTCCATCTGCATAAATACGAAACTGCTTAGCTTCTGGCTGCAGTTCCAGGCCCTTGGCACTCGCTACCTTACCATCACTGGGAGAAATGGCAGCACGCCCAGATCCGAGCTCTCTCAGGCTTGGGCCTTGCCTGGCCATGTCAGGTGAGCCCCTAACTGAGCCCCAGGAGCTGAAGCAGACAAGCACTGAAGCTCCAGCACCGCCTTCTCCAGCCAAAGCTGACATCACACAGAAGTCCCTAACAGACAGCTTCCAGTTTATGTGCACTGCATTAGAAGTCCTAAGAACAGAAAAACAAGTTTTCATAATAAAATGGTTTCCTTTCAAGCAGTTCAGTTAGAATAAGAGCTCACCATGGATATGGCTATAATACTGAGTCCCACAGAATTTTATTTTGGTTTTTGGCAGTAGCAGGGGTTGAATCCAGGATGTCAAGCAAGGGTTCTATTGGTGGGCTTTGTTCCTTTTATTTTTAGACAGGATCTTATTAAGATTCCAGGCTGACTTTAAACTTATGATCCTCCCTGCTCAGCCTGCCAGTATACCACTGTGCCTGCCACTGCATCTGACCACATCGACAAACCATTCCTACAGCTCTTCGGCCACATGGTCATTACTTGTCTGTCCAGCCTACTGCAAAGGCCTCACAGCTGTCATCCCATTTCACAACGATCCATTCAATTTGACCCAGCCCAGAAAGACAAGCAGAAGCCAAACTTCCAGTAAGACTTGTTAAGCAGCAAGGTCTCTGAAGCTCACAAAGCCAGATCCACTTGACAAATACACAAGTTATCAGTGTCTGAGGTCATCACAGAGCAGGTGAGCCCCACACAATTCAGGACTCCACACCCAGTTTTCAAGCTGGCACAAGGGCCTAGGGTTCAGATCCCCAGGCCCTACCCCCAGGCACGTTGACACAACAATTGAAACTGGGCATGGTGACATGCTCCTATAATCCCAGCTCTTGGGAGGCTGTAAACAGGCAGATCACTAAGAGTCTGATCTAGTAGTGAGACCCTAAACACCTTGCAGACCCCTCCCTAAAATACAAAAAATAAAAATAAAAAAAGTCTGAACATCTTAGCTGCAGTCTATGCAGATGACGCGCCCATGTGCAGTCTCTGCACAAGGCCACCCACCCGCAGTTAACCTGACATGTGGCTGGCACAACACAGCATCCTGCAAGTGCTGGTGCACCCTCAGCACTCTGCAGCTACACTGTTGCTTCCAGAACAAAGAAACCTAACTGAGGAAGGGTCGGCCTACCGTCTGCGACAGGAGTGACATCCACATTATCAAGTACCAGCTATGACCCGGCTGTTGCTCACTAACGGGGGTGGAACCCAGAAACCCCTATTTTTAGTATACACCCAAAGGAGGGCACCACTGCCTCAGAAAGACACGGACTCACATTCACTGCAGCATTATTCGTCACATCCCACACTCTAAGAGGACATGCCCTTACCACTCTAGGATGTCTGTTCATTGTGTCAACTTGAGAGGTTTAGAAGTTTAATTAAGCAACTCACCTCTCCACTTTTTTTTTAAGCAGAGGACTGAGACGGAACACAAGGCCTCACACTACCATTGACACTCCCAGCTTTCTGAGACAGTCTTACTAAATTGCCAAGGCTGGCCTTAAACTAATAATCCTGTCTCAATCTCCCAAGTACCTGGGGTTGTAGGTGTGTGCCACCATGAGCAGCTTCTAGTTTCTCTTTTTTTCTTTGGTTTTGTAGAGTCTTACTATATAGTTCAAGCTGGTCTTGAACTTGTAGTGATCCTATCTCAGCCCCTCAAGTGCTGGGATTACAGGCATTAACCACCATGCCTGGCTCTAGTTTTGTTCTGATCTGAAGACCTCACCCACTCCTCCAGGAACCAAGTATCATAAGAGGATCCCTGAAAGCCAGGAGAAATGGCAGAGTAAGCAGTTGAAAACAGTGGCCAGTGGCCCAAAGGAGTATGCAAACTCTTAGGAGCTGCACCCTTGGGTGAAGTATGGAGCTGTTTCCCACCTCAGACCCTAGTAGACTCACCTGCACTCATGTGTCCTCCCATTCTCACCAACACACCCAAGGGCTCTCAATTACAAACCAGTAATATATATGCTACCCCTTCCTATCCCTAACACATCCCTCTGCATTCACCCAGCCCTATTCGTACCAGTCTGTCACCTGTGGTCCCAGCTTCCCTAGTCCATGTCTGCACTGTGCCTCCTATTATGGAGTACTTTAGAAACCTGCTCCAACACACCACATCCAAGAAGCTGCTCTTTGGAAAAACTTTGGAATCACTACATACACTAATGTTGCAGTTATCCTAACTCTGTTACATGCATGGTTTCTTTACTGTGACTCTGAAACAATCTTTCCATGAGCAGGTTGAGCTCTGTAATCCTGACCCAGGCCTCACCAGCACTGAATCTGTTGGGCAACC
Source organism: Ctenomys sociabilis (assembly GCA_004027165.1). Lineage (NCBI taxonomy): Eukaryota > Metazoa > Chordata > Mammalia > Rodentia > Ctenomyidae > Ctenomys > Ctenomys sociabilis. The sequence continues at coordinate 12,910 of PVKA01011672.1, read as the reverse complement.
CCTCAATACACAGACACCCAGGGGCTGGGGAGATAGTTCAGTAGAGTAAGCGCTTGCCTGGCAAGTGCAAGGGCCCGAGTTCAATCCCCGAGCTGGGCATGGTGGCGCAAGCCTGTAATCCCAGCACTTGGGAGGCTGAGGCAGGAGGACTGTTGTGAGTTTGAGACCAGCCTGAGCTACAAAATGAGCTGAAGGCCAGCCTGAACTGCATAGTGAGACCCTATCTCAAAAAGACAAAAAAAACCAAACAAACATGTGGGCAGCTGGCTATGGAGTTCCTTCCTTGTAACACCCCATCTCCTGGAGAAGCGGGGAGGCAGCACTACTAACTCCAAAAAAAAAAAAAAAAAAGCAATGAATATACAGACACCCTACTTTCAAAGAAAACAACACAAGGTGAGAAAGACTCCGGCACAGTGTGCCATGGTGCTGACTCCTGTGGCAGCCCAAGAAGCCCTGTATTCCAGAAGTCGGCAGAAGAGAAGCAGGAGTGTGGGAAAGCTCCAGGGTTCAGAAGGGATGGGTGGACCCTCCAAACACGGGGAAAATGTCTTTCAATATTTCTCTCCCTGCACTATCAATGACCAGGGCACAGCCAGCCCATGATCACTTTCGAATACAGGGTGCAAAGGGGCAAGATTGGCCAAGATGGACAGGAGCCTGGTGCCAGATGCCTGGTCCAAATGGAACAGGGCTCAGGATCATGCAACTGCTATGTGGGAGTCAAACGAGACACTTCTAACAAGAAAAAAATAAAGGCACATGGTCACGTCTACAAAATTCATGTCACAGCTGTTCTCCCCATCAGGAAACTGATCCACAACTGGGATTCGAAACCTGGCTTTCAGCAGCTAACAGGTCACAGCAGCTCCCTAGGCCCAGACTCCGCAAATAACATAGTTTGTCCTAAACACCTGCCTTCCTCCTGACTCTAGACTTGTACACATGCAAGGTGAAAGGCACCTGCACCACCAGCCCTCAGTAAAGGCCATGGTACCAAGTCTCTAACTGGACCTCCAGACACACCTCATGGATGTGCTTCCATATGAGTTCCAATGAACTGTGAGGGAGAGTCTCGGGAAGTCTGTATCCATTTCTCTAGGCTAGACCTTCAGTCTTTCTTCCCTTATCCAGCTGCATGTCCTGACTACTGGGCACAAGTACAACAGTGACCATCAGAGCCAGAAGGTGGCAGAGGAAGCATTAAGAGAAAGGAATGGGTGTCCTTGATGTCATTTCCTATTACAGCTTGCTGCCACTGCAACATAGGAAAATGTCCAGAACACTGTATCAACAGGTGTCTAAAGAGATGTTGTGTCCTTCAAGTGACCCTAAGACATGTGGTGCCTGCTGTAGGGGCGCACATCTGTAATCCCAGCACCCAGGAGGCTGAGGCAGGACAGCTTTGAGTTTGAGGCCAGCCTGGACTATAACGAGACCTTGTCTTAAAAACCAAAACAAAGAGCTGGGCGTGGTGGCGCAGGCCTGTAATCCCAGCACTTGGGAGGCTGAGGCAGGAGGATTGTTGTGAGTTTGAGACCAGCCTAAGCTACAAAATGAGCTTAAGGCCAGCCTGAACTGTATAGTGAGACCCTGTCTCAAAAAGACAAAAAAAAAAAACAAACAAACATGTGGGCAGCTGGCTATGGAGTTCCTTGTAACACCCCATCTCCTGGAGAAGCGGGGAGGCAGCGCTACTAACTCCAAGGAACCAGAACATCTTCAGGACAGGGTATGCCAACTCAAACAGACATGGACCTTATAAGGAAGCTCACAATGGAATGAACAGATGTAAGTAATTCAGCAACCTGAAACAAATCTCAACAGAGGTGCTTAGCAGAACACACAGCCTCCGTTATTCCTCAATAAATCTACATTTTTGAGTCAGTTCAGGGCTCTATTTTGTGAAGTCCTCTGACCCTCTGCAGAGACCTCTGTTTCTCACATCTTCATTCAATTTAGGTGTCCCAGAAAAAGGAGATCTGGGGATCTGTGCATTATCCTTCATCCCATCCTCATCACCCCCTACATCACTAACCACAGAAAAACAACCTGACTTCCCAGGGCACAAAAGCCGTACCTGAGAATGGACCAGAGACCTGACCTGAGAGCCCACAGTCTGACATTCTTGTGTGACAATAAACCAAGTCGCTCTGTACACAGTGGCACCCAAGCCTTGTCTTAACTGTATTACCATCACCTAAAGTCCTATATTTTTAAGAATGGAAAAAGCAGCTTACCTTTAGGAAAGAGACCAAAGATCTAAGCGTGATACATCTGTTTTATCCGACTGATATTAAATTAAATGTTATAATCTAAGGAACATCGGGGCCATCTCAGGCTTGAATGTGCTGTTTCTCTGGCAGCATCTGGAACAGACCTAGGGGAGGAGACAAGGCAACCATTTTTACCCAGCCTGATTAATGCTGACAAGAGTGGGGGGTGGGCTAGAGATCAAGAAGCTCAGAGGATAAATAGGCTAGCGTCAAGGCACCACACCTAGCCCAGCCTAACTTCTGTTAGGTGCAGGCTTCCACTTGCTCTCAAAATGGCACAAAAACCTGCCCCAGGCCAGAGAGAAGAGCAACTTAATAAACCCGATGATGCCAGGAGGCACCTAAAAGGTAGGTAGGAGGAAGTGTGGGAAAGCTCCAGGGTTTGGCAAGGACAGGAGTAGACCTTCCAAACACGGGGAAAGGCTTTCAGCAGTTCCTCTTCCTGCAGTATCAATGACCAGGGCACAGGCAGCCCACGATCACTTTCGAATACAGGGTAGAAATGGGTAGAAGGTAAGCTGAACAGAAGCCATGGCCACCAATCCAGGAAATGACTGAACTGGGAGGACAGAAGCTGCTTTGTGACTCATAGAGGTCACCTGCCCTGCCAAGAACTGAAGAGAAGGCAAATGCTGACAGAATAGCTGAGCATCGGTGAGCTCAGAGACCAGGGCGGAGTGGTAACAAATCTGAGCAACACCTGCTAGGCTCACAGACCAGAAGGCTGCTCACTGCATATGAACCTAGTCTCCAGGTAGTCCCACATCCATTCCAATACACTGCTGCTTTCCTCTTTACAGCATCTCCCTCAGGGATGCGCAAACCTACTTCTAGAAGCACTTTCTCTGCAGCAGCCATGAACAGAGGGCTCAACTGTCAAGTACCCAAGGCACAGAACTAGAAGCAGAGGAACAGCCCTGACCTTATGCTCACTCCCTACTCTGCAACACCTAAACTCCAGACCCCTATTGTAAACCTGAGTACAAGAAAGCCAAGCACACCACCACTTACCAGAGACTTTGCCATGTTCTCCCTGAGGACACCTCCCACACATCTTCAGCACATGGGACCCTCTTGCGGGGGATGAGAAGCCAGCACGTGATTAGCTTGCTCAGCATTGTGTTCAGCATGTCCGTGAAACCAGCCAGTCACCAACAGGAGTCAGTCATGACAGCTTGATTCGCACATGCTGAGGTCATTGCCTTTGGAAAGACAAGAATGGAGCCCAGTTCAATCCCCGGTACCACCAAAAAAAAATGGAGCCCTGCACATAAGTCCTATGGCTTTTCCTGATTTCCCAAAGACAGCCTACAATCACTCTGAACAAAGAATGGAAAAGGACACTACAAATGCTGGCCAGACACCTGCAACACGGCCTGAGCCAAGACAGCAGGACAGAGCACAGGACCTAGCAGCTGCACCCTACTCCATAGGGTGTAGGGTCACCCAAGAGAAGCAAAGTGAAGATCCCAAGTAAGAAAGGTGACAGAACAATGTAAATCCTGAGAAAAAACACCACTTTACTCCCTAGTTTCCAGACGAGAAAATCAAGGATGTGAGCAGGTCCCCAACCTAGGATAAGGCAGTGAAGCGATAGGCCTTTGGGCATGGGTGCATACCATGCCAAAGCTTTTCTGGCATTTCACTGAGATGTTCTGCTGACTGTACACCAAAGGAAGGAACAGAGTCCTATAAAGCTCTGGAACTCAAGTGGGCACAGCAAGAACCAGCTGCATCTCGAACTGGGAACCAGATGCAGCTGCCTTCATGTTGTCTCCATCTACTTCTCAGATAAGGAAAATCCCCAGAGAATACACTTCTCCCCGTGAGCAACATGGTCTAACTGCTTCCTGGCAGGATGGAGATACCTCCATGCCCCTCTGTAACAAACAAGCCTAGGAACACCACCTAAGTCACTAGTCAAACCTGTCCTAGGTGGTACAGGGAGATGCTGGCAGTGTTAAGTGCTTCACAGAAATTGGCCTAATTGTCTCAAGTGTCCTTCTGTATCAGTTAATGTGAAAAGAGGTCATTTAAGGAAAGTACACAGAGACAGCTTCAGTTTTATCCAATGCACAAGTGGATTAGTCTGTAGTGGTCCTGAAGCTGTACACTGATGTGCCATCAACATGGCAGTCTTGAGATGACTCACTTCCAGCATGGCCCACTTTTATTATCTGGGGACCAGGGTGGATTAGAGATTCTGTCATCTATGCCCAATCCTACCTGCTTTGTTCCTAGCACACAAAGGGCAGTCAGTCCATGGGGACGTCTACCCTGGTGGGCCAGAGGCTTTGCCTTGCTCCAAAGTAGGTCACAATGCACCAAAACATGCCGAGGCCACGACGCTGCGACATGGGCTTTTCTTCTTTCCACCTCACTTTTCATTTGTTCTGTAAGTGCCACACACTGAGAGTCTGCAAGGCATGAGGTAGCTGAGAGGTCAGATTTCGCCACTCACCTTCAGTCCATAGTACAGACAAAGAGCTCAGCAAACCACAACTGCCAAAGAGTTGTTCACAATGAGATGAGGACAAAAAGGTAAATCCTGCTGTGGCTTTGCTACCCAGGAACAGACCCGACGTCTTCCTCTGCTAAAGCTCCAGACACCAGTGCTGAGCTGCACAGAGCATACAGTAAGCAAGACGGGAGGTGCCAAAGGGCATCGAAAAGGTGGCAAGAAGGTGTGGGAAAGCTCCAGAGTTTGGAATGGATAGGAGTGAGCCTTCCAAACATAGGAAAGGCCTTCAGCAGTTTCTCTCCTGTCAATGACCTGGGCAAAGGCAGCCCCTGATCACTTTTGAATGCAAGGGCAGTAAAGGACAAGTGGAGCGGGAAGCTAACATGTAAGCATAACTCCCATCAACTGTCTGTAGAGAGGGGATGCTGCCCCACAAGCCCAAGACTCTCAGAGCCACTGTCACATAGACGATTCCATCTGAGCTGGCACAGTGGCACAACGCCTATAATCACAGCACTCTGGGAAGCTAAGGCAGAAAGATCACAAGTTTGAACATATCTCGGGCAATTAAAACACTAAGAGCCTGCCTCAAAATAACAATAAAAAAAGAGGTAGAGATGTAGCTCAATACAAAGGTCCAATACCTAATGCTCAATTTCAAAAAAGGCAAAAAAAATAATTCCACATATCACAAAAAGCCCCCCAGAATATAAATTTACAATCAAAACACTTAAAAATGTTCACCTCACAAATACTGAGCATCTGCATAGCCAGGTACTGGGATTCAAAAGGAAATCAGTCAGGCCCACTACTTTCACACATCTTTGCAGCTTCCCTACTTCACAGAAAGCAAAACTCAGGAGCAGCCAGAGAACTCAGCCAGGATCTGACCTCGGGTGGTCTCTTTGGCCCATGTGCTATACACCAAGCTTCAGTCTGCACAGCTTTGCCACACAGATCTTAGAACCTGCCAACCACCACTGCTCTGCAGGTACAGGCTGAAAGATGACCCAGACAGTCCCACACTTCACACTTATTGGTGCTCAGCATTAGCAGCACTTACCGGAACACCAGGTCTCTGCACTGGCAGCATGGAGGGGCAATGGCTGCTGCAGAAGCTGGGGTGCTGACCTCCACAAGTGCCTGTTCATCTCCAAGTGTCCACAAAGCAAGGCCTAAACAGGGAAAGAGAAAGGGACTTCAATGAAATCGGGAGACAGTAGTCCCAATAATAGAGGAAAAATACAACTCCCAGTATGCTAGATGTCCCAAAAGCCCAGTTTGTGCTCTCTAAAACAAGAAATGAATTCTCAGAAGAAGTTAAGAGTAGGAAGACTTTATTGGGGAAAGAAAACTTCTGTCTGATAGGGACAGGAGGAGGCAGGAAAGTGGGCTGCCCACCTCAGAGTGGGACAGAACTATAACCAATCAATAAGGCTGTAAGTATAGTCGCTTAGACAATATGGATTCAATGGAAAATCATGAGGGAGGACAAAACTATGATCAACCAGTAAGGTTACAGGTACATCGCTTCCATAATACCGATTAAATGGAGACCAAATGAGGAAGCAAGTCACAAGCGCACCTGGGAGAGCCAGACTTTCCTGAAAGAGGTGGGCTAAGGAGCTTTAGTCCTCCACTGCAAGGTGATTGACGCCTACTTGGAAAGTCAATCAATCAATCAGGGCTGTTCAACCTGCTGAAGCATACGAGTGAAGAGTCCCTTTTTTTTTTCTCAAGTCTGGCCTTCAGTGAGTGCTCTTTCAGCCAGCTGTCTTCCGCACTGACCGCTCTAGCTCAGCCCTCTGAGACTGATTACAAGGTTTCCACCTTAGCAGTCTATCATACCGAGCTGTCCCCTCGGGCCCTGGGGGCGTCCCCATCCCAAAGAGCAGCATTGTATGCAAAAAAGAGATTTTTTCAGTCCTGGCTTTGGAAGATCCTGGAGGGAAAGGGATCAGCTGGTCCTAGGATGTGGCACACTACTAAGCCCTGTGTAAACGAATGACAAGCGAATTCTGGCCTTCCAACGCCATGAATCGGAGGCAGAGATGCGGTCGTGAAAGAGAACGGGCTGGGCGCCCACCCTCCCCCCGCGCCAGCCCTGCGCCAGGCCCGGCGAAGCTGGGTCCCCGACCACAAGGGGCGTCCTTCCCGGGGCGGCCCCCTCCCAAGAACACGCGAGTCTCCGGAGACCTGGGCCCATGGAGAACAGGCGCCTCATGGAATGAATCCCCGGGGCCTCGGTTTCACCTAATGGACCGGCGTCCCGCAGTGAACTCACCATGGAGCCCTAGTGCTGGGCAGAGAAGGAGACAGAGCAGACAGCTGAGGAAGACAGAGATGGCCGAAGATTGTTGGGGCTACGATGGACGACGATGAGCTGAAGACGCGAGACAGGAAACTCCCCACACTGTCAGCTCTGGCGGAAGTACAGCTGAAAGGGCGGGTTGCGGCCTAGAGCGACATAGACACAGCAAAATGCTCGTCTTTCCTGCAGCGCCCTCTGGTGTGTAGGAGGCGAACGTCAGCCCTCAAGGGTTTGGGATAATTTCCGAAACTCTTGAAATTTTGGAAGAAAGCATATTTCATTTGCTTTGCTTTACATTTGTCCTGAAGATATTTCTTGGTCACCTATTTGCCGTTAATATGTAGGTATTGAGCTATGGAGATGGCTCAGTAGAATAAGTGCTCCTGGCAAGCGCAAGGGCCAGAGTTCAATCCCCAGTTCCACAAAAAAAAAAAAAAAAAAAAAAAAAAAAAAGTAGGAATAATTGGTAGGATGTGGTGCTAGGATGAAGCCGGGGAATGTGTTCAGTTTGTCCTTTTTCAGCAAGTGTCCAGCGGACATCTGTCATTCACAACTGTGTCTCAGTTCCTGGTGCAGTGTCTGTCACACGGCCAACTCCCGCATCAGAGTCTTGGCCAGATACTAAAGGGTGAGAAGATGAGTCCAGACTGGCAAGCAGCAGATGAATGCTTTGCAAAACCTCAAATAAACTAGAAATATGAAGGCTTGGCTAAATGTGGTGACACATGCCTGTAATCCCAGCCACCAGGAAGGCTGAGGCAGGAGATCACAAGTTTGTTGTCATCTTATCCACTTAGTGAGACCTTGTCTTGAAATAAAATAGAAATGGGGTGGTGATGTAGCTCATTCATAGAGTGCTTGCCTATCACGTAGGAGGCCGTGGGTTCCCCAGCACCTCAAAATAATAATAATTATAATAATGAACTTTTTTTTTTTTTTTTGGTTTTCAGGGAAAAGTTTTCAATTAGCAATAACTGCGCCTCGGATAAACCTCATTGGCAACGATACTGCCACTGCGCAAAGCTTTTTTTTTTGGTTTTCAGGGACAAAAGTTTTGCTATGCAGCCCAGGCTGGCCTTAAGTTCACTGTGTATGCCAGACTGCCCTCAAACTCTCTGAAGCTGGGGAGATAGCTCAATGGCAGAAGAGCCTGCCTGGCAAGGGTAAGATCCTGAGTTCAATCTCCAGTACCAACAAAGAAAACAAAAAAGAAACTCTCTGGAATCCTCCTGAGTTCTGGGATAACAGGCATGTGCCACCAATCTGGCCAACAAATTTCAATTACATATTTTATGTGACCCAATGCTACACACAAAATACTATAACAGGGGGCCAGGGAGTTGACACAGTGGAAAAAGTGCTTCCTGGCAAATGCAAGGGCCTGAGTTCAATCCCCAGTTCCACAAAATAAATAAATAAATAAATAAATAGATAATAATAATAATAATAATAATAATATGACAGTATGTATTGATATTATAAAATTATCAATGTGTTATTTACTATTCTTTTTCTTACACAAAGTCTTTGCCTCAGGTGTGTGTTCTCCACTTCCAGCATATTATAACTCAGACCAGCTGCATTTCCAGGACCAAGAGGCCAGACAGAGACGGTTGTGGTAGTGCCCATCAGTTCAGGCCTGAGGCAATCTTCAGGGGCTGAAGACAGAAGCCGCAGCAGGCAGGAGGCTCACCCACACCCCACCAGGACAGCCAGGAAGCACTTTGCAGGGACGTGGCCTTTTGGATTTTCAGCCAGAGGTCTCCCGCATTTAGCAGATTAAGGCAGAGGTGCTCTCAGAAGTCTGGAGGGAGAAAGAATCACAATTCAAACCTACATTTTCTCTTGCATTTCTTGTGCCCTAATGGAAGATCATCTTGGTTCATTTCTCCATATTTGGTGCCCACAGAGGACTGGCATCTAACAAAGGTGCTTGTTAATTATTGATCTAATAGGATGCAAGAATGTATGCTTCAGCTAACAAACTGTAAGAGATTGCTCTTTGGTAGGTTACAAATGGCTGGCTATTGGCAGCATGTGATAGTTGCACCTGGTAGGCTAGCAGCCGACTTAGAAGGTGTCCCGCTAGATGCACAATTGAGGAAGTGACTAAAATGTGTTATTATGACTCTTATGAATCTTGTCTTCTCATTGCAGAGTACTAGCAGTACAGAATTAGAAATTAGAGGAAGGTGGAAATATGAATTATACGTCTTAGGACAGAACAGAGCAGTGAGTGTCACCCTTTGTAATCTAGAGGGGTAGATGGTTAGGAGCCTCTGAGTTTGACCTCAACTAAGAAAAAAGAGGTTCAATGAACCTTTTGATCATTGTCACCTATGGCTGAGGAACGCAGGTATCTTGTGTCAAAGGTTCACCATCTCCATCACCAGTGTAGAATCTGGTTTTTGTTTGTTTGTTTTATGGTACTGGGAATTGAACTCAGGACACAGTGTGCTTGCTAGGCAAGTACTTATTCTACTGAGCTATTTCCCTGGGCCCAGCAGGTTTAGCATCTGTGGAATAAATATCTGTGTGGTTCCTGGAAAGCGCTGTTGAAGAGAAAGCCTGCTAGAGTGAAAGGATCCAAACAGAGAGCATGTCATATTGTCAGAGTCAAAGGGCAGAGGTCAAAGGGCGTTAAGAGGGAAATCTGTGAAGAATCCATGAAATACTCAACTTTCAGTACCTACCCCACCTGCAGAGGGCACAGACTTTTGCAATAGTACAGGTCAACAGAGCTGCCCTTCCCCCTCATGCTTTATCCCACCTGTTGTGCTCCTGGAAGCCCACAGCACCCCACCCTGTGTTTGGGCTCAGCTGGTGAAGAAGAGAAAAGTCTTCCCTATGAGTAACCATGGAGGGCTGGGGAGATAGCTCAGTGGAATAAGCACTTGCCTAGCAAGGGCCTGAGTTCAATCCCTGGCTCTGCTAATAATAATAATAATAATAATAATAATAATAATAATAATAGAATTGAATGGAAATGTTTCTTTTTTCTTTCTTTTTCTTTTTTTTTTTTTGGAACCAGGGATTGAACTCAAGCCCTTGGATTTGCCAGGTAAGTGCTTATTCCACTGAGCCATCTCCTGGGCCCCTAATGTTTCCATTTTTAGTGACTGCAAACCTTCTATTTTTTGGTTTGTTTTTGTTTGTTTGTTTCACAGTATGGGAGATTGAACCGAGGGCATGGCACACGCTAGGCCAATACTCTACCACTGAGCTACACCCCCAGCCCTGTGAGATTTTATTACCTAAAAATGATCAGAAAAGTTAGGAGCCCTGCCCTGTATTTTTATAGGGGTGAGAAAAGATGCTTGCCTTTAGCAAATGTGAAAAAATAGGGGGAAATGTTTTCATGATTGCCTACCAGCAGCCCTCCTTTCAACATATTGATTGCATTAATAACAGCTTAGTTGTCACTGGAGGATAAAATCCCACCATCTGGAGTTTGTATGTCGTGGTGACTGGGAGCTACTTGGAGCCAAGGGTCCTTCCTTTGAGGGGATGGAGTTGTGGCTGGCCAGCCAGACTGTTCCAAGGAGGTGATGCCCAATGTCTAGGCAGCACCTGGCCACAAGAGGGCTGCAGGAGCTCCAGGTCCTGCCCCCGCATCCCCATGACAGCTATTTTGTTGTATCTGCTCACCCATCTTCTCAGTTTTCTTTTGGCAGCAACAGGCTCTGGCTCTGAGGTCTGAGACTGAAGCTTGATGGAAGTGTTGGCCAGCCCAGCTCCCAAGCACCACTCAGCTATTCCTGAGCTGCCTGGTGGACTGCCACAGTGGACTGCCACAGTGGACTGCCACAGTGGACTGCCACACTGGGGGATGTGCACTGCACAACGTCTGGGAGCTCAACCCACGTGACAGCCTGTGGCTGAGAAGCAGAGATGCTGGGGGAGCTTGGCTGAGCTGATGCCACAGAGATTGCATTACTTACGGAAGAAAGGTATTTTCTCAGCACACCTCTCTTGGGGCGGCAGAGTGACCATGTGAAGCCTTCTAATGCTGAAGTAGTGGCTCCTTCTAACAGATTGCTGAGGCCATCTCTCAAGAGTAAAGCCTCAGGGAGAATCCTCAACAGCCTTCCCCACCAGCTTCAGGAATTCAAACAGGGCCATTAGCAAAAAGAGTTAAGTTTGTCAGCCATCAGGGGCAGTGTTGCCCTTCACTCCTTCTTCAAGTTGCCCCTTCACTCAAACTGCCAATTCTCAAAATTACTTTCTGAAGTAAGGCCTTTATTCCGTGCCTGAAATCCCAGAAGCCTGAGGCAGGAAGATTATGAGTTTGAGACTAGCCTGGTTTTCATAGCAAGGCCCTGACAGAGAAACAAAATCTGAACCAAGGGGAAGCATCACTTCCCTGTTTATAGTTCTGAGAGGGAAAAGTCTCCCGTCTCTGCAGTGCCCCACCCTCACCTAAACTGTCTCAAGGGTATTTGGAGAGGTATCCAGCCTGCACCTCTTAGGGGCCCTCTGCTTTGCTGGTACTTGGGTCCCACGAGGGATGGGCTTTGTGGATAGATGTCTGCAACAGAAATGAGGAGGAGGGAACATCAGGGAACCTGCAAGAGGGCACAGCGGCTCGGCTGAGTCATCCATCCTGCTGTCACCATCAATTACAGTGCAATTAAGTTCCATCTGCCCATTCTCCTGTCAACCTTTCCCCAGCGCTCTTCCTGCCCTTCAAGGCCATGATCATCTCTGCCTGAGACTGCAAAAAAAATTTTAGATGATTATGTTCATATTTACAAGTGAATTGGCCAGTTATTTACATTTCTTTGTATTGAACTTACCTGACTTTAAGATCATTGTTAGTATGTTAGCAAAAGACCTTTTTCTCTAATCTAAAAGGCTGTATAAGGCTTATTATTATTATTATTATTATTATTATTATTATTATTTTGTATTTTAGAGAAGGATCTAGGGTGTTCAGGGTCTCGCTATTAGATCAGACCTGTAGTAATCCATCTGTTTAGAGCCTCCCGAGAGCTGGGATTACAGGCACAGGCCACCCCACCCAGGCTCAGTGCGCCTTGGGGGTTGGGCCAGCGGCAGGGCAGGCCAGGGGATAAAACTCCCAGCCCATGCATCTGCCTAAGCAGGTGCCCTCATCAGCTGAGCTATTTGGCCAGTCCTATTAAAGTGACTTTTAAAAAAATTTCCTAGGTATGTGTTCATTTTACCTATGTTGAATTTTACAGAGAAGAGTCAGCACTGATCTCCAACATTTTACTCTGTGGTCTGATTGTGCCTTGTGCCTTCACTCCTTCCTGATACTTATATTGATCTAAATTAGGCTGGGTTCATGTTCTGCCATTTCACTTTTTGCTCTTATTTTATCTATATTGGCTCATTTATCATTTTCTTATTTTTAAAAAGCTCTTAGAAGCAAGAGTAGACTGGAGCACAGGAAATATTTCCTACATTTCAGAATTAAATGACCCCAGTGAACATTACTCCTTTTTTCCCTCTCTATACTCTTCTCCCCTTTTTCTTTTTCTTCTTCTTCCTCTTTCTCTTCCCCCTCTCCCCTTCCCCTCTTTTCCCCTTATCATTCAGTCTCCCTCTCCCTCTTCTCTTCCCAGAGACTGAATCCAGGCACGGAATATGAACTAAATCCACGGCTTTTGCCCTGAGCTAAGTGTCTAGCACTTCTTTCTTTCTTTCTTTCTTTCTTTCTTTCTTTCTTTCTTTCTTTCTTTCTTTTTTTATTCTGAGAGACACTTGCTAAAATGCCCAGGCTTGGATTCAACTTGAGCTCCTCCTGCCTCAGCCTTCCAGAACACTGCTATTACCAGCCCTGTGCCACAGCATCTGGCCTTTTCTCCTCTCTCTCTCTCTCTCTCTCTCTCTCTCTCT
>PVKA01011671.1:0-60133 GCA_004027165.1 Ctenomys sociabilis | reverse complement strand
AAAAAAAAAAAAAAAAAAAAAAAAAAATCTAGCATCTATGAAGTATTAAAAGAAGACACATGCACTGATATGGGAAGTTATTCAAACAACAGTGAGAAAAAGTAAAATATCAAATAAAATGTATAACATGCTCTCATTTGCTCAATGTTAAGTTAGACATGTGTATGTGTGTGCGTATGTACATGTCATCTACATACATATGCCTAGGTGGTTTCGGAAATACAAAACTCTTACAACCTTCAGGAAGAGGGAAGGAATCTCACTGCACTTTATATTTTCCCAGCGATCTGAATTTTTTCTCTGCCATGATTATGCATTACTCATATAATTAAAAATAGTAATAGCCCAAGAGCAATTCAGTGCTAAGGCACTGGAGGTCAATTCCTAATCTAGAAATAAGCCAGCCCTGGCCAGAAAGAAGCCAGGGAGAAACAGCCAGCAGAGGGAGAAAGCTGAGTCATTTCAGACCCAGAACATCCCTACCTCCACCCTCCACTCTGCCAAGGGGACCCAAGGCAGCTCTGCCCTCCTCCCCAGGGGCGAGCCAGTGCTACAGGCTGCCTGGGACTGTGGTGGAGGGTGCAGTCTTGGCCAGATGGCTTGGGGCAGCCACCTACCATCAGAAATGACACCTTCCAGAGCAGGGCCTGGGGTGCTGCTGATCGCTTCGCCCTCCAGGGGGCTGGGGTCTTGTGGCCCAGGCTGTCTGTGAGTGTCCTCCTCTCGCACCCGTGTCGGTGTCCAGCGGGGAAGGTGAGAGGTGCCCTGGGAGATGAGCTCGTGCAGGTAATGTTCAATTACCTCCTTCCCCTGGATGCCAGAGAGAGTCCCCAAACATGTCACCATGAGCCAGGACAGTAGGAGCACGACACATCTGCGGGTCACCACCACCCCTGGCTGACTCAGATCCCAGCCCAGACACTGTGGTCTATAGGCAGCTGCCATGTATATCTGATGCCATGTATATCTGACACTTGTTAGTGTCAGATGACACCTCATGGTCATAGGATGGGGATGTGTCAGATATACATGGCATTTCTGGACTCAGAATGGAATGAAGAATAAAAACGAACACATTTTTGTATTAACACATTAAATAAATTATGCTATTAAAATTAATTTCACCTGTAATTACATAAATAGGCCTCCATCCAAATGAGGATAACAACTTAAACCAGGAAAACTCACCGTACAACATCTCTCTCCTGTCCACTGAGTTCACTACACAACCCCCACCATCTCAGAGGGGATGACACAGTCATTAGGGTGTCCCCACTACAGGTTACCCTTTCCCTCCATTATGTCATGCAGTACAATCATGACTGGAAATCCATTTTACAGTTGAGAAGATTGGCCAGGAAGGTAAAGGCTCTTGCCCAGGACTACCCAGGTTGTCAGGGGGAGGGAACAGGTCTGGGCAGCCCCACTCACCCTCTTCACATTAGCCGTGTACTGCTTCATGGCAATCTTCTCCAGGGCACTTTCAAAGCCAAAGAAAGATCTGATGTCCAACGAGGCGGACTGCTCGAAGCAAGTCCAGTCTTCGTTCTCGGGGTGGACCTGAAAGCCAGACAGGCCAATGCCAGGGTCTCAGTGAGGGGGATGTCATGCTCTCCCAAGGACAGCAGACAACATGTCATATCCATGGGACCCCACCCAGAGGATAAGGCCAAGTCTATGCTGTTGAGGAGCATAGAGCTTTTACCTAAGGAGCTAGAGAAGCAGGATCTGATCACTGTGCCTCCATCCCAAATTATGTGTAGACATGGAGTTATATGTAGATAATAGGTTTAGTATAGTATATCATTTATATAACATAAGTAAATTATGTATCAATGCTACCTCTAAACTGGGCTTGGCCAGTGCACCTGTGTAATCCCAGCACTGGGGAGGCTGAGGCAAGAGAATGGTTGCTAGTTCAAGACCATCCTGACAAAAAAAAAAAAAAAAAAAAAACTATATATAAAATTTAGGTATATATATTTTTGTTGTGATGTATTTATATATAAAATGTTATGGGCCAGGGAGACAGCTCAGTAGAATAAGCACTTCCCTAGCAAGTGCAAGGGTCTGAGTTTAATCCCCAGTTCCACCAAAAAATAAAATAAAATAAAATGTTACATGTGAAGTTTCAACAGAATATAGTGAATGTTTTTTGTATTTTGTTTTGTCTTTTTTTTTTCAGTACCTAGGATCATACTCAGGACCCTGTACATAGGCAAGTGCTTATGCTGCTGAGCTACCTCCCAGGCCCGTTTTGTCTTCTTGCTATGCAGCTCAGGCTGGTCTTGAACTCACTTTGTAGTCCGGGCTGGTCTCGAACTTGCAACGATCCTCCTGCCTCAGAATCCTGAGTGCTGGGATTACAAGCATATACCATGACACCCAGCTCAAAACAGTGAATGTTTAAATAAAAAGGTGTGACACTGAAAGTCACCTCAGCATTAATCCCCCTCAAAGTTCTCCCCCAGTTTCCAACACCATTATCCTATTATTCTTGCCACTTTCTGAAGCAATCTGGAAGTGACTGTCTTTTGTGAGTGTCCTTATGAAATATGATCAAAGCTAAGGTGAATGCTCTGCCAAGTGCAGGCTTGTTAAAAACATTATGGAGTGTCTTTATCCACCTTCTTCACCAGATCCAGCACTGTGTCACTCTTGGCTCTTCCCCAAAGTCAAAATGACCATGAAAGGCGAATCAATTTTGAATCAATTGAGGGGAGCAGAGCTGCCACAACAGCACACCTCAAGATATTAATGAAAGAGGACTTCCAGGACTGCTTCAGGAAGCGACAAGAATGATAGGACTCTTCAGAGAAGCAAAGGGAATATTTTGAGGGGGTTAATGGCAATATGCCTCTTATTGTAATATATTTTTTAAACTTAAGCTTTATGTATCCACACATATACATAAATTAGCAAAAAATGAACTTAATTGGCAGAGCTACTATTCAGATCCCAACTTCACGCTCCTGGGAAGTTACCAGGGAAGCTAGAGAACATGCAGGTTCCCAGGCTGGCCCCTGATGGTCTGGGTGGGGCTGGGGAACTGAACCCCCAGGCAGCCTCAGGGTTGCCCATACTGCTGCTGGCAATCACCCCAGGGCACTACACAGACACCCGCTGCCCCAAGAAGCCTGGACTCAGGCACGTCTCCAGGAGGAGTGGGAAGTAACAATGAGACATAGTGGGCATTTAGTGGATGCCTGCTGCACACAGAGCACTGCGTGAAGTGTTGGGGGCCTGAAAAATGAATGAGGCCAAGTCCCTCCGTGGGAGGGGTTCAGCCAAGACACAGCAGAGCCACCCAGGAAGCTCCATCAGCAGCACACAGGAGTTGCCCACCTAGAAACTCCCAGCTGGGACCTAGCCTGGGCTAAGAGGCTTCACCTATATCATCTACTCAGCCCTCCCTGCAACCTGAGGCTCTGCAAAGCAGGATCCATTAATATCCTCAGTTTACAGATACAAATGGTACAGCCCCTAGAGGGGAAGTGACTTAGCCACTGTCATTCAGCAAAAAACTAGCAGAGCTAATTGTATTCAGTTGGTGTCTCCAGGCTCCTTCCCCCAGTCCTGTGGCTCACTGGACCTGGTCCTGCAGCTCTACCTGGTCTCACCTTGTTTAGCCTCTCACTGTACTGTTCTCAGCCCTCATGGGGCAGCTCCTTCCGGCTATCAGCTCTCAGCCTCAGTGGCTCTTCCTGAGAGGCCCCAAGGACACTGCAACCTAATGGAGGACCCTTCCTCTTGTCCCTCTGGCCCTGCTGTTGGGTCCCTTCCTAGCACTATGACAAGGAAACAGTGGAGATATGGTTGCCTCTCCCCAGTGTCTCCCACCCCACTGAAGCCATGCGAGGACAGTGGCTGGGCAGGCTGGTGCATGGCTGGGTTCCCAGTGCCTGGTAGGGCCCTGGCACAGCAGGTTCCCATCAATATATACTGCAGACTAATAATCATTATTAGCTGAAAGGTGACATTTACCTGAAACTTAATATGTGCAAGACCCTGGTCTAAGGGGTTTGGATAAGAACATCTTATTTGAAGTAATCCTCACCACAGCCTATGTGATGGGCATGACTGATGATCATTTTACAGATGAGGAATTAAACATTTCATGAGAGACAGAGGGAAAGGAGAAAGGGAAAAGGGAGAGAGAAGGCTGCCAGATTTAGCAGTACAAGATGCCCAGGTACGTTTGAATTTCAGAGAAGCAACGAAGAATGTTTTCCTGTACATGTATCTGGAGCAGTATGGGAAACACACTACACAATGTTATCAGCTGTCTAAGAATTGTAAACGCAACTGGGCATCCCACGTTACCTAACTGTGACAGGGGAGGGAGAAAGGAACAGGAGGGAGAGGACAGCACCGTGTAGCTGCAGTTCTCATTGACCACCACGCGGCTGGCAAAGGTCTCATTGTGGGCTTCGATGTGCAGCGTCCTCTCTCTCCAGTTTAGAACGTTTTTCTGCAGGAAGACCACGTGGTCTACGCCCGCAACCTGCAAGGGAGGGAACCAAGAGTGTTAATATTCGCGTGAGACACTGGAGGACCTGCCCAAGGCCCTGGATCCCAGCCCGGGTCCCTTCTCCCATGGTCCACCAGGTCTGCCCTGGTTCCAGAGTCCTCCCCAGCCTAGACCCTCAGACCCAGCCCCCCTTCGGCACCCCAACTTGGCTCTGGTCCCCGGTGGCCCTCACCCGCTGTGGTCTTCAGCGGCCTCCAGTCAACCCAGTCTAACCCAGCTCAGCACTCCCCATCTCCACATTCTTGGCCAAGAGACCACCCACCTTCCGCAACAGCCGCGGGGCATCCACACGCAGTCTGCAGCTCCGCTCAACCACGTGCACCGCCCCATCCGCGCTGCGGGACTCATGTAGGACCTCACTGCCCAGGAACACGGGGATCTGTGGGCAAGTGGGGAAGCGCTTCTCGTAGGCCTGAGGCAGAGAGGGAAAGGGGCCGTGAGCACAGCCTTCCTGCAGCCCCCTAGGTGAGCGACTGTGTACAGCCCAGGGAGGTAGCGACCGGAAGTAGCCCAGCCGCAGTGCTGTTTACCAACAACGCCAGTATTTTAATACCTTTCTCATTTGCCTCTACATCAGAGTTTTCACCCTTAGAAGGAAGGAGTCTCCTGTAACATTTTACAAGAAAGGATGTCACAGTTGGTCCTGGTGGTCCACGCCTATAATCCCAGCACTCTGGAAGGCTGAGGCAAGAGTTTTGTAAATTTGAGCTCAGCCTGGACAGCCTAGCAACTTAGTGAGACCCTGTCCCAAAATAAAAAGACTGAAAGTGTAGCTCAGCAAAGGGCCTGGGTTCATTCCCCAGTATCACAGAGGATATGTCCTAGAAAAAGCATTTGAGGAAATCTAACATTCCATGATAATTAAAAAAAAAAAAAAAAAAAAAACACCAACTGAGAACACAAGAGCGTGTCTTCAACCTAATAAACAGCCTCGATAAAATACTACAGCCAGCATTGCATTCGAGGGCGAGAGGCTGAATGCTTTCCCCACTCATCTCTGAAACAATCTTGTACTGCAGGCTCCAGCCTCAGCGGTTAGGCAAGTTCAAGAAATAGGAGGCATCCAGTTGGGAAAATGGTAAAACTATTTCTGTTTGCAGATGTATGCTCTTATACCTAAAATGTCTTATACACACACACACACACACACACACACACACACGTTAGAATTCATACTTAAGTTCAGCAAGATTGCAACATGCAAAATCAGTTGTGTTTCTATAGCCTAGCAATGAGCAAACTAAAAGATGCAATTTTAGAATACCAATTTCATTTACAATTGCATCAAAAAATGTCTAGAAACAGCTTTAAAAAGTGCAACACTTCATATCTGAAAACAATGCTGAAAGAAGTGAATGATCACCTAAAGAAGGGGAGCAGTTTCCCCACTACATGGATCAGAAGGCATAATATGAAGATGGTAACAATGATCCACAAATTCAGTGAAATCTATTCACATCCCAATTGATTTGTTTGAAGAAACTGACAAGCTGGACCTAAAATTCACGTGGAAATGGAAGAGACCTAGAAATTTACAAAACAATTTTAAAGAAGGACAAAACTAGAAGATCCACATCTCCTAATTTCAAACCATATCGCGAGACTACAGTAATTAAAGCAGTGCAGCACTTGTGTATAGAACAACCAACATATTGATCAGAGAAATAGAATTGAGAGTTCAGAAATAAAACCTCACTCTTACAGTCAGTTGGTTTTTGACAAGAGGGTCAAGAGAACTAAATAGAGATAACCTTTCAATAAATAGGATGAGCACAACTGGATGTTCACATGTGAAGGAAGGGACTTCAACTTTATGTCATAAACAAAAATTAACTCAAAATGGAAGATCTTAAACTATAAAATCTTACAAGAAATCACAGGGAGCTGCAGATGTAGCTCAACAGTAAAGCACTTGCCTAGCAAGTACACATTCCTGAGTTCAATTCCTAGCATTAGAAAAAAACAAATGAACGAAAACCACCTACAGGAATTAATATTTGTTGTTTGCTTGCTTGTTGAGAGGGGGTTCTGCTGTATGGCCCAGGCTGAGACTCAATTTGTAGCCTAAGCTGGCTTCAAACTCTCAATAGATCCTCCAAGCTCAGCCTCCTGACTGACTGCTGGGGTTATGGACATGAGCCAGCATACCCAGCAGGAGTAAATATTTATCATCTTGACACCAAAAGCACAAACAAAAGAAAAAATAAACTGGACTTCATCAAAAGTTAAAACTTTTATGTTGCAAAGGATGTGCTCTGCCACAGAGCAACATCCCCAGTTCTACCACAGTTCTTTTGTTTTTTTTTGGTTTTGGTTTTGGTTTTGGGTTTTTTTTTTTTTTTTTTTTGGTACCGGGGATTGAACTCAGTACCTTGTGTTTGCCAGGCAAGCACTTATGCTGCTGAACTCTATCCCCAGCTACCATAATTCATTTTAAATGCATGTGTCCATGTAAATACTTAGCAATGTGCTCTGCTCTTCGTGATCCACAGTGAGTGCACTGGCAGCATAGGCTCAGCCCCCTCTCTGGGTACAAATCCTGGCCCACCGTTATGAACTGTGTGACCATGGGCAGGTCACCTAACTTCTCAGTGCCTACCCACATGAGTACTGAGGGAAGTGGGCACAGAGAAGGGACAGTGGGATTGTCCCTGTGTGGCTGCTCTGTGTGTCTCAGGCAAGGTTCCACAAAGACTGTAAGAAGTTAATTTGGTTCCATGACACAGCACCCTAACAAGAGGAGGCTCCAAGCCCAATGCTGGAGTCCCCAGACCAGGATGCCCCCCAAGACACCTAGGGTCCACACAGGCTCTGATCTGGGGCTGCTTCCTTCTGCAGTCTGAAAGAACAGAGCTGAGTGAAGATAGCTGCAGGGGCTCCTGGCTGTAAGACATCTTAAAAGGGGATAAGGGTCTGAGCCAACTCCAGAAGAGCCAGATCAGAACTGTTGGCAAAAGTAGCTGATGTTATTTAAGTGGGGTCTGCACTTAGCCTGGCCAAGCCCATGTGCCCCAGAATTAGGATCAATGTAGTCTCCAAAAATAGTGGCGGCATTTGAGGACAGATGTCTCCACCCCCTTCCCTCCCAGCTCCTGGAGATGTGACCTATCAGCTGAAATGGGGGAGGAGATGGAACAGTGCCTTGGTGGCCTGAGTGTCACCCAGGGCCCACAAGGCCAGCCACCCCTATCTTCCCCTCAGGTTAGGGAAGGAGAGCTGCCTCTTACCAGATGGCAAAGCTGGTTGGGCTGACAGTTCCTGCACTAGAGCAAAGAGTCCTGTCCCCAAGAGGGAAGAGGAATTCCTCCTGAGGGGATGGGGTTGCAAAGCTTGGTGTGGGTGGCCCCTGACTCCAAGGCCAGCCCTACAGGATCCCAGCCCTGACAAGATGCTGCCTTTTCATAACCTTGGAAAATGGTCCTTGTTCCATGAGTCTATGGCTCAGAAAACAAAGCCAGGTTCAGCTGGTACAGAAAAAGAGCCCAAAGTTTGTCTTCTCCAGGTTACAGCACCCAGGAGGTCATAGGCACAGGTTTACAAGAACCAAAAGCAGCCCTTTGTGCCCTTCTTAGGGCACCAGCCTACCTCCTCCTCCCCATAAGGGAAAAGACTTTCAAGAAGGGAATGGAGAGAGGTGCACATGGTGTCAAAGTGGTCAGGCTTGTCTGTTGCTTTTGAACTGAGTGACTCTGGGCAAGTCATTTGTCCTCTCTGAGTCTCCATCTGTTCATCTATAAAACAGGAGAGTGAAGTTCTCACCTCCCCAGAGGGAGTCTCCAAGCAGCAAGCCTGGCAGCCATGGGCTGGGCTATGCCAGCTATCAGATCTCTCATTCAGTCCTCTGAACAGTGTCCTCATGGCACAAATAAGGAAGCTGGATCCCAAAGAGGCTCACTAGTGTACCCAAGTTTGTACAGATGGGGTGGTTCCACCAGAGGTTCACACACAGTGTAACCTGGCTTTGGGTCCCCCTTGGGCCAACCCCTGCTGCCTTCAGCAAGCCCTCTCTCAGCTGCTGGGCTTGTCTTTATGGGCAGCTCAGAAGCAGAGCCAGCCCTGTGCCCTGGGCTGTCAGGTCACATCTTTTTTCCACCTTGTCATGGGTAGGATCCAGAATGCTCCCAACTCCACTGTATGAAGGAATGTTACTCAGCTATAATGAGAGACAAACTCGAAGCCTTTAATAGCAAGTGGGTGCATCTAGAGGCTATACTCATAAGTGAAATAAATCAGACCCACATGTGTAAATATTGTATTGTCTCTCTAGTATAAGAATCTGAAAGAACAAATGAAACCTGAATGGTATAATAAATATACTAAAACTGAAAAAAACTGAACATAAGTATTAAACAATGAAGATGAGGGAAAGGAGAAAGTACAAGAAAAAAGGAAGAGGGAAAAAATTGTGCAAGTGTATATTCATGCTGAGATAATTATACTAATAATTTCCATTTTTTTTAATAGCAGTCAATGTTTAGAATTTTCACTTCAAATAACTCTGTATGCTGATATCTGCAATATAAGCAACTACATCAAAGGACAGCAATGTGTAATACAAAACCATGATTGAATACCTCTCATCTTGGTCTTCTAAATGTGTACCATTACTAATGTCTTATCGATTATTATTATACTTTCTTTAAAATAAATTTACATAAAAAGTAAAAAAGTTAAGAAAAATAATTAGGTTTATTGAAAGCAAGCATTACTATTCAATTTTTGTCCAGTCTTTGCTAATTCTTGATTTGAAAATCTGTAACATATGTATTGTTGCATGTTACCCTGTTTCTGTCTTTGCATCTGCTATTTGTTCTTGCTTTTGTTTATACTCATCAAAATAAAATAAAATATATTTTAAAATGTTCCCCAAGAGCTCATTGTGTGAAAGGCTTGGTTGCTGATGGCTTTGGGTTCTTTGTTTGTTTTGTTGTCGTTGGGGAGTTTTTTCATATTTTGGGGGGAAAGGCTACTGGGTGTTCAGGGTCTCACTACTAGATCAGACTCATAGTGATCTGCCTGTTTACAGCCTCCCAAGAGCTGAGATTACAGGCATGTGCCACCACGCCCAGTCTCAATCTCAGTCTCAGCGTGTCCAAGGGGTGGGGCTGGCATGGCTTGCTGATGACTTTGGGGCAATGATTAGATCAAGGAGGCTCTAATTTCTCCAGTAGATTAATCCACTCCTAAGATCATATGTGGATAGGTGGATAGCATTGTTGGGAGTTGGAACAGTGAAGGGAGTAGATCATGGAGCACGACTCTGAGGACCATATGGTCCCCAGTTCCTTGCTCTCTGCCTCTTTCCCTTTCTCTTTGCTTCCTCACTGTCATGAGGTAAGCAGTTTTGCTCTGACCCACCCTTCTTTTTTATTTTTTATTTTATTGAAGTACAAATATCAATGAGACAGTTTTAAGACACCTTAACAGGACAGATTCGATAAATTAATACATTGCAAACTGTTTTCATAATGTTTTGGTATCGTACAAGGTGCATACATATTATACTTACAGACATTATTATAGCAGCTCTCTTATCAGTAAATTAAGAGAGTGTAGCTGTTTACGTATCTTATTTTTTATACCTCAATTATATCACAGATTCAATAATTAATACTTTCTACCTTGTTATTTTCCTGGTGGTTGTCCATAGTACTAGAAGCCGACATAATATCCTGTCCAACCACCATTAGTGCAAATCTTGCCTCTCATAGAATTATGTAGAAGCACGGCGTACCTATCTCAACTGTACTGTCCATACACACACATCATGATTCTTCCTTTATATACCCCTTCCTTTGTCCACACCTGTCAAAGATGGGCACTCCATTGTCATTCAACCAATTTAGGTGCCTGAACTCGACGACACAATCCAACACAGTCCAGCACTCCACAATAGTGAGTTATCTGATGAGATTGTCGACTGTAGCCATTTACGGTTCAACTTATTATTATGGCCCTGTGTTGTATACCTCATTTTTATACTTTTTTGCTGGATGGTTAAGACCTAGATAGATCAAGCCCTATATACCAAAACATGTAGTTTTTGTTTCTGACGAGGTCAGTGAAGTCCCCTCAGGGTTTATCTTCTAATCCTGTACCTTATTCTGTAGATCCTTTGTGTCATCCATGTGGATGAGTCATGGCCAATGCTTGACCAGTTTGCTCTCTATGAGAGCCTGAGAGAAAGTTTTCTGTCCATGTGACTCTCCCCAGGCACACTATACATCATCAATCTCTTTCTTCTGTGGCTCCATAATCTCCTTGATCAGAAAATTTGGGGAACAACTGAGTTTCATGATGTTACAGTACTGGTTCTTCTATGTCCTAACCTTGAAAGGCTAGGGCCAAAATGTTGCCTAGCCTTGCAGCTCTTCTATTTCTCCAATTTTGATCTGTGAACTTAAGTTGTTAGCCATCCAGAAGAAAAGCTGATTATTACCCTGTGACCAACCCTTCTGCCATGGTACTTCTGCCCTGAAACTTCTGAAACCATGAGGCAGAATTGACCACTTCTCCTTTAAGTTGGCACTGTGGCTCCTGATCCAGAAAGAGCACTGACTGCCTCCTGGCATCCTTGCAAAGTCCTGATGAGAACAAGGGTGGTGGATTTTCAACTCATGGTCAAGTGGTAACGCCCAAATGAACTGGATCAGCATGGTTCTGGGTGTAGAAGATCCACCCGAGGATTGTTGCTAACTTTATAAAAAGACAACTGGAGGGTAAGATCTGAGGCTGTTGATTCTCTTGGAGAAGCTTGTCCTGCTGGCTTTCCTGATATGAACTTGGTCGTTCTCATCATTGGAGGAGCTCAAGACCCCACTGTTGCTGAGGATGGTTGCGGTTCAATTTGGCGGAGCTCTGATCCCTACTTTTAGTGTTGCTTCCTGGCTCCAGTGCAGATCTCTCAGCCTATCGGCACAAATGCTTTACCCCACTGATATAGACTTTCTTGCTCCCACCACAGTCCTTTGGGCCTTCCCAGCATAGATCTTTGATACAGACTTGCATGAACATTGTTGTGGACCCTAGGCCTCCAGTTGGACATGTGGAGGATGTTGCTATGGACTCTAGGTCTTCAGATGGACTCATGCAGGACACTGCTGTGGGATCCAGGCCCTCAGCAGGATTCTTTAGGTCTGTAGTGTGTGGAAAGATCTCCCACAGTCCTTTGCATTTGACTCTTCAGGTTAAAATTATGAAATAATTCTATAAATTATGTGTCCTGTATGAGATCCTTTCCCTTGCAAACCCTGACTACAGAGCTAGAATCTCCCCCATTTCACACATGAGCAACTAAAGGTATTTCGCCCCAGACATGTAAAGCTGATTAATCAACTCTTAGTCCTGCAACTCCTGCTGGGCTTCAGCCACACCGCCCGAAGCATCTCTTCTGCATCCCAGTCCTGGATTCTCCTATTCCCAACAGAAGGATAAATTCAAAACAGACCTGACACCCAAACGAAACCCCACACTCCTCACTATGACTCCTCAAGGCTCTGTGTTCTGTCCACCTGCCCACTTCCCACCACAACCCCCTCACTGCTTCTGGACAGCAGCAGCGTGCTATCCAGGCCTTTGCACCTGCTGTTCCTCATGCTGGGAGAGTCCATCGACTCACTGACTGTGCAAGTGAGCAGGCTGCAGTCAATGGGGTGTCCTGGAAGGGTGGGGACCTGGCTTGGGAGCTCATCCTTCTTGACAACCTCCCTTCCCTTCCTCCACGATCTTCTCCTCCTTTTAGCCCATTCATTTCCTTGACAGGACTTATCAACACGCCTTTGTCACAGGAGATTTGCTGGTAAGCAATACAGGCAAGATGGGACCCTGAAGAACAATGGCCTGCTCTCCTCATTGTAACTCACACCTGTGCCCACCTCCATCCTTGGCACAGGAACACTAACCTACAACCCAGGGAGTGATGCCCACATGCCTCCATGCCCCCCCCATAGCCCATCCTGACAATGACAGGCCATAGCTCTGCACACGCAGCTGGAGGAGGGCAAGCACTGCACAACTCATTTCCTGTTCCAAGGAACCTCTCATTGGGCAAACCCAGTATGCAGCCCCCAGATAGCATGCCTTGGGACACTGGCTGGAAGCTGGCAGCAGGCACACAGCTTCCACTGTGAAAGGCATCGGTGCCTACTCTGACAAGAGATGCTCACACTAGGAGGCACTGGAACTTATGTGGAAAGTGTCCAAGCCGGGCGTGGTGGCGCATGCTTGTAATCCCAGCACTCGGGAGGCTGAGGCAGGAGGATTGTTGTGAGTTCGAGACCAGCCTGAGCTACAAAGTGAGCTTAAGGCCAGCCTGAACTGTATAGTGAGACCCTGTCTCAAAAAAACCAAAAAAAAAAAAAAAAAAAAAGTGTCCAGCCAGAGCTATTTGCAGTGTCTAAGAGTGGTTGGCACAGACCGTCTTTGGCCCTGCTGTTCCTGGAGCTGAAGGAGTACTAACTGCCACCTGGTACCCTTTCAAGGCCCTGATGAGATGAAGCTAAAATTCCCCCCATTTCACAGAACAGTAAGCAGAGATCAGGCAGGCAGAAAGGCTACCCAGCCGAATGGAAGCACAAAGCCTGGCTGCCGCAGGCCCCAAGTCTCAGCCACGCTGTCCTGGCTTGGGGCACCTGGACCACCTCACAAGCATCAGCAGTTTGGAAATGAGGTCTCTCTGGCCTAAACCCTATGGATCCTGGGAGAGGAGGAGTGAGGATCTAGGGGTCAAGAGGACATTGGGCAAAACTGGTCCTTGTATGCCATCTATCACCTGGACCTCTTCCTCCTGCCACAGCAAAATGGCTACAGAAGCAAGACAGGTCACTCCTACCAATGCCAACACAGTGCTACACCCCAGACCCTGGAAGCCCCCTTGTCCTCTCCTGCATGAGCATCCACAGCAGGTGGCCCACTGGGTGGGAAACTGTCCTTTACCAACTGACCCACTGTGGGCCTGTGTCCTTCCAAGCCCTTCATGCTGTCCCCTCCAGCACCCCAAACAAACCAGTCATATTCATCCTCTCCATTTGAAAGCTAGAGGAACCTAGTTCAGTGGCATGCCCACTGGGAGGGGCCAGGCTGGGATTTGACCGTCCCACACTCAGGCTAAGAGCTCTTGCACTGCGTTGCCTCCAGCCAAACGTGTCATTTTCCTACAGGTGGGTCTCCTGGTGCATTTTGCTCTCAGCTTGTGCTCAGCCAGCCTTGGCTGTCCTCTGTCTCTCTGCTTCTTGGAGAACACCAGAGTACTTAACCATAAGCACCTCCAAATATCCAGCCTGCCCCCTAGCATATGCCTTCTGAATCTGGCCAAGAGAAGGTGCTTAATAAACCCTGGATGAATAAAATCCAAATGTCTGCCAAGGAGAGAGGGACTGTACTGAGGGAATAGGGACTTGTTGTTGATCACTATCTGAAGAGGGCTGTCGTGAGGTCTTGTAGGTCCTGGGCCCTAGACAAAGTGATCACATTATCAAAGTGCACTCACTCCTTAAGATTCCCTTCATATGACCTTATTCAAATGGAGGGCAAAGTCACTTGACACTAAGTCACATTTGATAGACATTTTATTCCACATTTATTCATTTTAATTCTGCTGGTTTCATTTTATATTATGCAACGGTTACCCTATTTTTATTCCAGGTCAGACACTGCTGTGACCCTTAGGAACCTGAGGATGAGGCTCTGAGACTGAACAGATGTGGTCCCTTTGCCCTGGGTACATCACAGGGTCTTTCTGTGCTGGGAACCAGCTTATGCATTCAGTTCTGTCCCTGCTCAAGAGCCTCAGATGCAGTTCATTTCCCTACAGCTCGCCTGGCTGCTGCCAAAGAGGCCTGGGCCTCTCCCCAGTGACAGACACGTGGTCCGGCCCTCCTGGGGACACAGGCAGCAACAGGATTCAGTTACAGCCCCTCTGCCAGGACATCTAAGCCTGCCTACTCAGAAATCCCCAGAACCTGCCCTGGTGGGCTGCTGTGGGGCAGACAAGGGCCAGCTTGGTGCAATCTATACTGACACTGAGCATATCAAGGTAGGAGGCTAGAGTTGACCAGCCCTGGATTCCTGTCTAGATATACCCAGCTCGAGGCTATCTAACATTGGGCATATCACTTCTCTTTTCCCATTTGTTATTATAGTTTGGATCTTGAATCTTCACCATAGATCCATGTGTTAAAGGTCCCCAGGTTGGCACTATTAGGAAGTAGTGTACCTGTAGGAAGTGGAGCTTAACGGGAGATCTTCAGGTCTCTGGAAAGGGGGTACACTAAGTGGATAATGGGACCCCAGCCCACTCCGCCCCTTTCTCTCACTTTCATGACACAAGAAGCATGTTTTGCTTCACCGAACACTAGTGTCATAATGTACTGCCTTGCCTGGAGCCAACTGATAATGAACCGAAACCTCCAAAACCATAAGCCACCCAAAGCTTTCTCTGTGTAAGTTAGTTGTCTGTTATACTAGTAGGAAGTAGATAAACACATCTATAAAGGAGAAAAGTTCTAGAGCTTTCCAGCTGTCACTCAGTTATACCTGTTTCCTTCCTTGCTGTACCAAACTGCTGAAGTAGGAAGTCATAGGCCCTTGGGACTCCCCCGAGCCCCCAGTGCCTCACACCAGGCCTAGCACATTACTTACAGCCAACAGACCCTTGTGTGATGACTGAATGAATAGCAGAAGAGCACACCCATTCTCTGAGCCTAGGTTTGAGCCTCTGCTCTGCCTCTCCCTTGCCACATGGCCTTGAACAAATCTCCAAGCTCTCTCACTTCTCTACTCATTTTTAAGAGGTGGAACAAAAGAAGCACAAGCCTTACCAGATGCTCACAGGAATGCAGGCATCTGTGCTCATCAAGCACTTAAAATTGTGCCTGGCACATGATCCATTTGACTTACGCATTGGTTAAATAAATTTAAATTTTAAAAAGGAACAAGCTGCTATAAAGTACAGCAAAGCTATTTCTGCTAATCATTTGACAGAGAATGCTCCCTCCTCTCCCTCCTTCCTTCCTGCCCTTCCTCATCCAAATTCAAAGGAAGCTGGAATACTGTTTCCCTGCAACTGCCACCAAGTGTTCAGAGAGAATATCCAAATGGCACTGGCAAAGCCAAGCCCATCAGCACATCCAGCACCCCACCTTCCTCCTCCGTGGCACAGCAGAGTAAGGACATTGACTCTCACATGACCACAGCACCAGGCGTGGCATGTCCATGTCATACTCTGCAAGAGTCTTCCCAGTCAGTCCCTGACCCCTGCTAGCTGAGTCCACAGCACAGATGGAAGTCTCCTCTCCCCTCCCTCAGCTTTTTTTCATTGCAATATAATCCTTCTACCATATAATTCATGCTTCTAAAGTGTTCAGTTCAGGACTGGGAGTATAGCTCTCTGGTAGAGCCCTTGCCTAGCATGTACAAGGTCTAAGTTTAATCTCCACATCACACACACACACAAAGGAGAGCTCAGTATGTTTTATTTAGTATGTTCAAAAGTCACAACCATCAACACTATCTAATTCCAAGACACTTCAGTCATCCCCCACAAAGAAACCCTGTACCATTTAGAAGTCACTCTCCATTTCCTCCCCTCCTCTCAGATGACCACTCATCTATGCTCTGTCTCTGTGGATTTTCCTGTTCTGGACACTTCCTAGAGATGCAATCATGCAAGACTTGGTCCCTTGCATCTGGCTTCCTTCACTCAGAGTGACGTTTTGGGGGTTTATCTGCATTGTAGCACCATTTAGTAAGTGCCGTTCTACAGGACAGGTCCCTTGCTCTCAGGAGGATGCCCAGCTACAGCTTGCTGAGCATGTTGTCATACACCCTGCCGAAGAAGGGAAGGGGGTGAGGTGAACAAGGGCAACATGATCCAAGAGACCTTCGAGGTGACTGCAGTAGGCATCTAGAAGCGCACCATCCCCTAACACTGCACAGCTGAAAACCCACTGCCACTGTACCCAAAATCAATCTGAGGGACATAGGGTCAGAAAACCTCCATATCCAGGGTACCCAGATGCGGCCAAAGAGCAAGGATGGAGTGCAGGAGTGTATCAGAGAGAGCGCACAGAGATCAGAACACATATCCCCACCTGTCAGCTGTCGTCCTTAACTGGACCTCTCTGAGGTTACTTACTCAGAAAGAAAGAGGAGGATAAGGACACAACCTTTAGGAAACCACTGTAAAGATTACAGAGACAGGACCCATGCCACGCATTTTAGCACAGTACCAAATATCATACAGTATGGGTTTTTATTGGATAAGAGCAAATCCATAAGGACTTGAACAAACATTTGTACCAAATTTTCATAAGCAAAATATGAAAGCTCATGGCAGCTCAAAGGAAGAAAACAACTCAAGTATCAAGCAGAGTGGATGCATGGGTAAACAAACCGTTGTCCATTCACAGAGTAGAATATTACTAACCCATAAATAGGAGCACCTGCCACAACACGGATGAACTATAAAAACATGGTGCTCAGTGGAATAAGCCAGACACAAAGGGGAAAATGTGGTATGATCCTTCTTATACAAAGCAACTAAAATGGCTAAATCTGTAGAGATGGAAAGTAAAATAGCGCTTTTACCAGGAAATCAGGGAAGAGGAGAGGTAATGTTTAATGAGCACAGGGTTTCAGTTAGGGCCATGAGGGATGGATGGTGGTGATGGTGACACAGCTACATGAATGTGCTTAAGGCCACAAGCAGCATACCAGAATGGCTACAATGCAAAGTTGTAAGTTATGCGTACTTTACCACAGTAAAAAAAAAAAAAAAAAAAAAAAAAATGCAGAGTCAACCATCTGTGAGATTCATTGGCCATAAGTTGGAACAGGATATATCTGTGTTTGTTCGGAGTCTCAGTGCCACTGTTTCTGTCTCTTGCTCACCACTGAATTCCCTTTGACTGTAGGACACCTGGGCTGTTAGAGACACTCAGCCATTGAATGCTTCAGCCAAGACGGGAGGGATGAAGGGAGGGAAGAGTGATGAGTAGGTGCTAGAGACAGAAAAAGAAAACTGAACCTATCTTCATCTCTCTGCCTAAAACAGCAGGCCAAGGAGGTAAAGGGAACTCTGGTCTCTGACAGGTTGGCTTATGTCTATACCCACAGCCCAGAGAATTCTCTATGCCTATTTATTGCTGTCCACATTGCACCTGCAGAAGCTGAGTTCTGGAAGGCACTCCTTTGCTAAGGGAACGAATGCCTGAGTACACACACACACACACACACACACACACACACCCATATTCATAACAGGTGTGTCCCCTGTGAATTAGCCATGAGTTTGGCCAATGTATTAATCCATTTTTCTGTTACTGGGACAAAATACCCGACACTTGCAACTTAAAAGAGGCAGAAATACCTGCTCACAAAGGTTATTTCAATCATGCCAGCTGGCTGGCTCCAGGACAGAAACACAATTGAAAGGCACACAGGGAGGACAGCTGCCCCACCCAGGGCAGGCAGGAAGCAGAAAGCAGGGAAAGAACCAGAGAGGAAGAAGCTGGGGACTGAATAGAGTCCCCAGGGTCACACCACTGTGACCATCCAGACACACCCAGCAGTGTGTTTTACTATTCTCCTGGGCATCTCTCAAGCCAATCAACAATCAAGACTAAGCATCAGCCTGTTTTTATTTGCTTGGTTGGTTGGTCAGTTGCTTGCTTGCTTGCTTGCTTGCTTGGTTTTTTGAGACAGGGCCTCACTAAGTTGTTCAGGCTAACTTTGAACTTATGATCCTCCTGCCTCAATCTCTCTAGTAGCTAGATTATAGTGCCACCACACCCACTGTATCATAGGGTGCTGGGCCAAAGCTATACAGTTAGCAAGATATACACTTAGCCAGGGGACACACCATCAGAATGCTAGGCTTCTCTGTATCTGGAGAACATGTCAGGCCATGCCTCCTGCACCAGCATCTGCACACAGATCTGCTACAGAGTCATCCACATGTTGGGATTGGGCCAAGGACTTCTGGGATCAGTGGTACTTCCCTTGAGGGTTCAGGGTAGGACAATGAGTTAGCAAAGCCAGCCCAGAGCAGCTTGACATCAGTGAGGCAGGTCAGGATGTTGTTCAGAGGGAAATGCTTCTTTAGATTCCCTGAGAGTCTTGGGAAATCCTTTGGACCGCCACACCTCTGTTTCCTAATTTTCTCTTGATGGAGAGAATGGTCTTTTTGGGTTTTTTTGTTTTTGTTTTTTTTTTTTTTTTGACGGAACCAGGGATTGAACTCAAGCCCTTGCACTTGCCAGGGAAGCACTTATTCCACTGAGCCATATCTCTGGCCCCTTTTGATGGAGAGAATGGAAACCACTCCATCCTCCTAAACCCCAAATCTGACCCTGGTGCTCCCCTACTTAAATCCTTCCAAACCTCCCAGAGTTTTTGACAAGATAAATAAAATATTTTCCCCACAGCCCCTGCCAACAACTTTCTGGCTCATCCTGGCATCCTGCTGAGTCTCATCCATTTGTCAGAGAGATGAATCTGGATCTACAGCCCAAATCCTCCCTCCCTTCACTGTCTTAAAGGACTTCAGATGGCCCCCAAAGGGCCCTTCTCTGTGTTCCTGCCAAGGCTAACCACTTGAAGAGAATTAGATGACAGGATAGACACAGCCCCACCTTCCTAGAGCTTTCTCTAGTGAAAGGGTGCAAGCAAATCAAAAGACATTCCTTCCACTAGACGCTCACCCCCAAAGGCTTGGGAGCCCTGGACCTAGCTCAGGTCTTGACACACAAGAGAAAATGACTACCTGTGTGCATGAATTAATGCACACAGAAGCTAATGAGGGCCCACTTATTTCAGGGCCCTCAGAAATCAGAAGGTCCCTTTGCTGGGCAAGGGATCACCTTTGCTCTCTCAGCCCAAATCAGAGCACATCAAGATAGATCGAATTGCTTACTTTAATCTGTTAGCAACAAGATCAGAGGATAGCCCCAGGGAACTAATTTAAATTCTCCTAAATAAGGCTTCTGCTGCTGTATTAGAACTACCTCCATGACAACCATTCCAACTATAACTGCTTTGGGCCTGGGCTACAAGAATTTCTCTTTTCAGGCTGCTACTGTAGAACAATCCATTTGCTAAATTACAAGTTGTTTATCAATACAAGAAGGCCAGGTCTTTAAATATTTTAACGCTCAATCACTAAATGACAACGACAGAACCTCCTCTTAACCTTCCTCTAATGAGACGCCTTCCCTTTAGGAAATCCTACTCCAAGCCAACTTCCTTCTTTGGCTTTGAGAATCACAGGTGACCTGAAGTGCAGGGCATTTGAGCACTAGAAGGCTGCTGGGGCAACAGCTACACAACAGAGGCCTAGGTCATTCCTGAAGCCACTCTCTGCCGAGGCTGGCTCCCAAATGTTTCAGGAATGTCAGAACCAGAATTTCAAGTATCTGGCTGTGAGTTCCATCGGTGGGGTCAGATTTTCTAAGTTCCAATTCTTGCTCTGCTATTTGCTGAGTGTAACAGGACAAATCAATTCCCCTGAAACAGATACGTCCATTTCCTAACCCCAAATATCTGCAAATGTGACCTTATTTGGACATAGGGTCTTTACAGAAGTAGTCAGGTTAAAATGAAATCATTAGAGTGTCTTTATAGGCAGACAGGTTGGCAGAGGCTGGTAATTAATCCCAGCTACTTGGGAGGCTAAGACAGAAGAATTATAAGTTTAAGGCCAGCCTGAGCAACTTAGCAAGACACTGTCTAAAGTTAAAGGGC
Organism: Ctenomys sociabilis; assembly: GCA_004027165.1. Classification (NCBI taxonomy): domain Eukaryota; kingdom Metazoa; phylum Chordata; class Mammalia; order Rodentia; family Ctenomyidae; genus Ctenomys; species Ctenomys sociabilis. The sequence continues at coordinate 39,864 of PVKA01011671.1, read as the reverse complement.
TAGATATGGAACTCAGGAACAACCCCTAATACCAGGGTTAAAAATCAAAATGGGCTCAGAACACTCTGGGGGCTGGGGAGATAGCTTAGCAGCATAAGTGCTTGCCTGGAAAGCACAAGATCATGAGTTCAATCCCTGGTACAAAAAAAAAAAGGTATATACCCTGGAACCAACTAAATACTATAAATGAGTCTGTCAAATATAATTTAAATAAAAAAATAAATAAATAATAAAAATTAAAAAAAAATAAAATACAATTTAAAACAGACTTTGCATGAATCCACCCCAAGCCCACCACCACATACAGCAGAAATATCTTTGGAAGGAATATATCCATACAAACATTTGTGCAGAAAGGTTTAGGGTTTGGCTTCACAATAAGCCAAAGCTGGAAACAATTTACATGATCACCAACTGATGAATGGATAAACAAAACATGGTAAAGCACTCAACAAAATATTATTTGGCCATTAAAAAGAATGCAGTACCGAAACATGCTATTGTGTGGATAAACCTTGAAAATACCACACCCATCACGATACACACTCAGACTCAACAACATATAAAAACTCAGCATTGTAGTATGGCAAAATTTTTTTTTTTTTTTAATGTATTTAGTACAGGGTCTACAGGGTCTCACTACACAGATTGGACTAATACTGATCCTCCTGTTTTTCAGGAGGAAAAGCGCTGGAATTATAGGCCTGCACCACACAACCAGTCTCAATCAATGTCTCAGCGTACCCCAGGGAAGAAGCCAGCACAGCACTTTGGGGGTTGAACCCCAGTCCCTGCATCTGCCTAAGCAAGTGCTTTAATCCACTGAGTTATCTGACTGGCCCAACAAAGTGTTTTTAAATATATATTAAGAGAAGCTAGACATGAAATACTATCAATTATAAGATGCCATTTGTAGAAAAGGGGGATTCATAGGTTCAGAAGATAGATGAGTTGTTGCATGGGGTGTGGAGTGACAAGTGAGGTCAGGAGATGATGGCTAAAGGGTATGGAATAGATCTTCTTTGGGGGATGATAAAAATGTCACAGGCCTGCGATGGCAAACCTTTTAGAGCTTTCAGTGATACAAACAACCCACTGCAACATACATGCCACAGGCTTGCCACCACAGTTCTAAGGGATAGGTGCAGTTTAGCAGGATAGCACATATTTAGCATGCATGAGAGTTCAATCATAAGCCCAAAGGAAGAAAGAAGGAGGGAGGGAGAGACAGACAGACAGACAGGAGAGACTACTAAACACCATTGTCTGTGAATACCCTTTACATGGAAGAAATGTATGATATATGACTTATAGCTCAACAAAGTTATAAATAAATAAAAATTATCCCAAGCAGTATTTCAGGACTCCTAACAGTGTATGAGGCCTGGTATGAGCACTTATGTCCCTGGGCTTAATGTTTACTTCAGGGGCTGGGGAGATGGCTCAGTGGAATAAGCACTTCCATGGCAAGTGCAAGGACCTGAGTTCAATTCCTCCCCCCTCAAAAAAAAAAAAAAAAAAAAAAGGATTTAATGTTTACTTCAACTCTCCCTATTCCCCACTGAGTGCCTTTACTAATACCAGGTAAGAAACTGAGGCTCAAAGGAATCACAGAATATGGCATGGCCTGGGGCAGAGACCCAGTGTGGGTGGAAGTGCCTGACTCTGTAACCAGGACCCATTTGGGAGACAGATAATTTGGAATCCACACAGACAATGCCCCCCAACCGTCCCCCACCCCCACATTTCTTGGGCCTGCCATTCAAAAGAAGGATTCTCCCCAACCCTGGAGGCTGGAGTCCTCTGTTGTCAAGATTGTGTCTGCCAGGTACTAGCAGCCCATGATCTCACTCCAAGTGGACAGATGCCCAGCCTCACCCTACAAACGCAAACTCGGCAGGGATTTTGAGAGCAAGGCCATTCATTCAACTAGATACTCTTTTAAAGAGAAAGAGAAAACATAACTTAAAAAATTAAACTTTAGTCATTTGTGTGAACTTTTGAGCAAGCAAGAGGTGCTTAGAATCTCAAGTCAGTTTTGTTCAACAAAAGCCAAAGGGCCAGCTCCTCCACCCCTAGCTGGTGAAAACAGCTGAGTTCATCTGAAACCTCCCAGCATCTGACCCACACTGACAGCAAGTGTTTAGCTGGGAAACAAAGGGGACATTAAGTGCAGAAAATCCCTTTGTGCCTACACAGCCCAAAGTTATGTGGAGTTCTACAGCTATCTGGAGGACAATAATGTTTTGTAAATAGTAAGTAAAGTAGTTTGGTTGGAGGTGTTGCTGTGCTCGACTTGGGACCACAAGGAGTGCATAGAAGATAAGGGGGCAGGGCTGTGACTATCCCTCTGAAAAATACGAGTGACTTAAATTAACACAGGTATAAGTAATAAATATTTGAAAACTGGGGGGCTTATTGTACCCACAGGCAGCTGTACATTAATACCTGGAGACTGTTAACAGTAAAGGAGTAAACTAAGCCCTGCCTTTGTTTATAGAGCACACAGCTTACACAATATGCTTCCTACACTCTGACAAAGGCAATACTAGTGTGTCACTAACCCTACAGACACAGTCTAGAGTGCTACATTATCAGGCATGTTGTATTTTAAGGTGCAATGACAGTAAACATTTTTAATGTACATTTATTAAACCCATTTAATGCTTTGTTTTTCATTCTACAGTTATATGTCTCAGCTTCACAGCCAAGAACCAGGGATCCCTGAGTTGTCCCAGGTGAGAACAGATTCTCTCTTCTATTGAATGAAAGAGAAGGAAAGAAAGAAAGAAAGAACAAAAGAAAGAAAGAAAGAAAGAAAGAAAGAAAGAAAGAAAGAAAGAAAGAAAGAAAGAAAAAAAGAAAGAAAGAAAGAGGAATCTTCAGGTCTCAAATATGAGAGCTACCAGGAGCCTTCAACTAAGGATCATTATTTATATTTTTCTGCCATTTATTGTCTGCATGGTATGGACTGAACACTGTACTGCACAACACACACAAAGTCACTTCTAATCCTCACAAGAACCATAGGAAGAGTGTGTAACCAACTCTTGCACACAATAATAAAGAAACTGAGGCTCAGAGTTCAGTGACTTTCCAAGGGAAAGCAGAGCACCAAGGACCCAGTTCTTCTGACACCATGTGGCTGAATCTCTTCACCGCCCACTGAGACCCACCCCCACAACCCAGAAGGAGAGTCACTGCTGCAGGCACTACTGACAGCAACAGCAGTAGCCAGGCTGATGGAGCATTCCATCTGCGTCACTCCCTGTACCAGGAACTTGGCATAAGTTGACTCATTTCCTCCAAAGACATATTGTCAGGATTTGGGAACCAGGTGATCCTCATCTTAGAGATGAGAGTGGAAGCTTATAAAGGTTAAGTGACTTGCCCCCAAGGTCACCCAACTAGCCCCATTGTGGAGCTGTGATATGATCCAGGCCTGTCCCTGACTCTGCTATCCTGGGATCTTCTGCATGTAACAGCACAACATGTACAGATGATTTTTGTGGTGCCTTTTAATTCTTTATCCAGCTATTAATACTTATGCATAAGATGCATAGAGTAGGGTCCAACAGGACACACATGCACATAGAGCTACGGATATGAAAGTTCTTCCAAAAATGCTGGGGTTGCACAGGTAGAGGGTGGCATGGAGCAGGTGAGGTGGATCCTGACACTTTCAATACATTCATTTATGAGATCTTGTGTGATACAAAAGCTGCTGTATGAGGTAGGTACCTACTGTGTGCCCAACGTGTGCATTACCTTGCTTATTCCTCACTACAATCCCACAGCATTGCTCCTTATTTTCCTAAGCACAGAAGGGAAATTCCAAGAGGCAGAATAACAGAGCCAAGAAGGAATTTCAGGTCAGCCTAGTTAGTGCAAAGACCATTAGTACAGGAGACCAAGAAATCGGTTCAGTTCCGGATCCAAAACTTGCTAAACAACATTGGTAAGTTGCAAAGCTACTCTGAGTCTACCCTGAGCACCCCAGTGCCCAGACCCTCCCTATAAACTCACCCCTCTCTTCTCCCATCCCAACTTCCTTGAAGGAGAAGAGGGGTGTTGTTAGAGGGAGGAGTACCCTAAAGGTCTCAAAGTTAAAACTGAGGCTCTGCACCCTGACTCCATCTCTCTCAAGGTACAGAACTTGGGGCCACCTCTCCACCTGGATGAGTCTCACTTTAAAGGCTAACGAAGGAAATAACATGTGTGAATACTTAGAACTGTAAACACTCAATGAATGGCAGCTATCACATTATCATGACCATCATTATTATGATGCCAATAGCCTCTCCCCTGATCTCCTTATTTTCTGGCAGAAAAGCCTGAAGGCAGAGACAGTAAAGTTCAACAAGGGGAGGATGCTAGGTCACTAGTCAGGGGTTCCAGAAATTCTGTAAAGGTGGGAAGGGACAGCCAGGCTGAAGAGTCATTGGTAGCTCAATAATTCTCCCCAAGTTGAGTCCCTCCAACTATCACATGAGGGGCCCATGGGTGAGGGGGCACTCACCGCCATGACCAGTTCGAATGGGTACTTGTAGACACGGACAGGAGACTGGTATTTCTGCACCATGTTCCCGCTCCAAAGGCGCACAGGCAGGGCTGAGTACAGAGCCTGGGGTAAGGGATGACTGGTAAGGTTGCAGCTCCCCTTTCATGAAGCAGGAACCCTGCCTGTGGATGCAAGGACAAGCCCAACCCCTTGGCCACACCCACACCTTGCCCCAGCCCTCTACTCAAAGTGAGAGGCTAATGCAATTCCCAAAGTACTCCAGGCCAGGCCTTAGACACTTGTCCTCTCCATGGCCTATGGCCCCAAACCACATTCACCCCTTCAAAAGCAGATATTACTCCACACATTCCTCTACTACCTACCACCCCTCCACCATGAGGACCCCAGAAGCATCACACCCCTCACCACACCCACAAGAAAAAACACACACACATTTGCAATTCCTACATTCCCACACTTCTCTTCAAAAATATGCCCTACAGCTTGCAGTAGACTCCTGACCTCATAGCCCTTCAAGTATCCTTAGGCTTGCCCTCCCATTTTCTTTCAAAACAGGGAGACATACACAGGGCCTTCACCACTTTCATCTGCGCTGTCTCTGCCACACGCATGCACATGTGCATGACACTCCACCTACACGAGACTGCCCTTGCACTCACACAACTTTGCACCCACACCCAACTCACTGGAGCACACACCTACCCAACTCCTTGCACACACGCAATTCTCATGTAGTGTACAGACGTTCATATATACCCAAAAAAACATGCACGCATACATACACATGCACACCCACACAGAAGCACTCACATACTAAATGCAGGCGCAGACACCAGCAGCTCGCTCACCCTCGCCCTAGAAGCTGCTGGAGACTCAGCCTGGGAGCAGTGTCCTGGGCACTCGCCTGGTCCAGGAGCTGAACTCGTCGCAAACTCAGCGGTTGCTTGGCTGGGACCGAAGCACAGGGACGGAGTCTTACTGCGGCAACCAGACATAGGGCGTTGGATCCTGCACCCCGTGTGGTCCCGCCAGCAAGGGAGGCACCCGAGGGCGGGAGCGAGACCCGCTGAGCTTGTAGAGCTCCAGTACCCCGGACAGCGGAGATCTCTGCCTGGTCCGGTTCCGGCCTGGCCACGCCCACGCCCAACTCTACTTTACACCATCACTGGTCCTGCCCCAGCCTGGCCCCTCCTGCTCTGATTCCGTCCCGCCCCTTAATTTACTTGTCTATTGTTTGACTCCTCCTCCATCTCGGCCCTTCCCGGGAGTCAGCCACACTACCTCATGGCCCCGCCCCCATTCTGGCCCCACCCCCAAAGCTCTCGGCGGGGGAATCACTCAGCCCGGAGACTCTGTCTTAGCCTGCGCCCCGGGGACCCCGCCCCTCCCAGAGCAGTTTCCGGTCTACTGTAGTACTGCAAGCGTTTTCGCTAGCTCCGATTAACTCGGTCTCCACCCTCGCACTCCGGCCTGCGTCCGCTACTCCCCAGCGCCTGTCGTTCTCCTGCCCCAGCCCCCTCCAGGCATCATTCATTCACTCCGCGCACTTTTACAGAGCGTGACTTTGATGTCGGGCCCCCTCTAGAGTTGGAGAGTCAACAAATAGCGCGCCAGACAAATGTCCTTGCCCCGTGGAGTTTATGTTACAGTGGGGAAACAGACACGGTATAAATAGAGCAAACTCAGGATGTGTGGACAGTAAGGGGTTCAAGCAGGGAAGGCGTTCAAGCAGGCGGGAGGCGGGAATGGCATTTGCCTTGTCACCCGCAGCCTGGGTCATATCCAAGCACTGCAGCCCTCCCGAGGGTCCAGGGAAGGGAGGCGCTTTCTTCCCGTCACTCTGCCTTCCATTCCCCAGCTATCTGGCCTACAGACAACAATGAGGGGGCTCTGGATAGCATTTTCATCCGGGTCTTCATTGCAAGCACCTACTCTGTACCGGATCTGGAGACCCTCTCCCAGAAGATAAACACTTCTGCCCACCAGGAGGGGCAGAGGTACAGCTAGGCCAAAGGCACAGCCATGGGAGCGGGGCCGGCGAGATAGTTTAGTGGTCTGAAACACCTGCTTAAGTAAGCTTAGGACGGGGCTGGGGAGATGGCTCGGTAGAATAAACGCTTCCCTGGCAAGGGCCTGAGTTCAATCCCTGGTTCCGGGGGAAAAAAAAAAAAAAAAGCTTAGGAAACCGCAGAGACCGCAGTTCCATCCCTGGCACCACGTGCCTCGCCAGCCCTGCCTCCAGGCCACAAATAATAAAATATAAAATTAAATTAAATTAAACAAATAAAATTTAAAAATACACAGCCGTCTGGTCGCAAATACTTCACTGAGCTTTGCAGTAACCTGCTCCTGTTCTCCTCCACCCTCAACCTGCATCACGCCCCAATCCTTGTGCTCATTCAGCCACTTTTATCTATAGGTAAATTTCTGACGATCCTTCTCCACAGACCGTAACTGGAGGCAAACGCCTTCCTTGTCTCCGTGTTCACGGGATCTTACTGAGGACTTGGAAGGAGCTAGCTAGCTGCTCCGGCGCCTTCTGGGCTCAGGATGGAGGTAGAGTGTAAAGTTCCTATTTCAGCCACAAGGTGGCAGCAAAAGACAATCCACAGTTTCTGGTGTCACCACAAAAGTGGATTGCCAGGTGGTCTGGGGTCCTGAGATCTTTGGCCCTGGTCAGGTTCGTCCAGGAAACTCGTGGCTCTGTCTGGATGTCAACGCAGCTGATGGTGCCAGCAAAAACGGTAAGTCAACGCCTCCTCTCTGTGCTGCGCCTTGGGGAAGGAGGTGACTGTAGGGAAAGGGGTGTGTGAGCCTTGACATGCAGCTTGGTGCAGAAATTGAGGCCCCAAGGGGAGTGAGGCTTCGCTCCTTCCTCCTCCAGTCCAAGAGCAGAGAATTACTAATATCATCACCACCTACCACGTGTCACCTATTCTTAGCCATGTTCCACTACTAATTATTCCCACCCCTATTTTTGTTAGGGTTTTTTCTCCTTCCCTCCTTCCTTCTGTGTGTGTGTGTGTGTGTGTGTGTGTGTGTGTGTGTGTACAAGGGGTAGCCCCAGAAAACACTCCACCCTGCACTTTCAATCCCAGGCACCCTTCTAAAGACTTACAAACATTAATGCATTCAATCCTCCAAACAACTCCTGTAAATTATGAAAAGAACTTGGGGGACTGGGGAGATAGCTTGGTGGTCTAAGTGCCCACCTGGCAAGTGCAAGGACCCAGGTTCAATCCCTAGCACCACATGCTGTGTGCCAAATAAGTAAAGAAAAGAAAAGAACTTGGTAGAAATTGTGGCACAATGACTGTGAATATCCTAAATGCCTCCAGTTTGTATACATGAAGATGGTCAAACTGTAACTTTCACCTCAAATTTTTAAAATGTCTTTTTTTTTTTTTTTAACAGAACCAGGGATTGAATTCAGGCCCTTGCACCTCACAGGGAAGCGCTTATTCCACTGAGCCATCTCCTTGGTCCCTTTAAAAATGTCTTATAGGTTAAAAAAAACATTATGATTTTACAAGTCAGATGAGAGACTTGCCCCAGGTCATGCTGCTAGTAAGAGACTCAGGCCCAAGACTATGGCTCTCTAGGGTCTTCTCCCACCACAGGTGCAGCTGAAATGCCCAGAGGACATGATTTTCAAGCCCATCTGCAGGCCACCCAGCACCCTGAACCCAGATGGGGAGGTCCTGGAAGGACAGCCTGGTCCCCCAGAAATGCTGGGGCTTGGAGTCAAACTCAAGACCCAATCGTCAGCCTTGCCCTACAGAAACAGCCCAGCCAAAGCTGCCTTATGAGCAGGCAGAATATCTTCCCAGCAGATCGGCCACTGACCCAGGAAATTTAAACATTAAGAGCATAATATTTGATTGAAATATAGGACCCGATCCAGATTTGATGCCCTATGGGCATTCTGCAGTTAGACACTCAGGGTGGCACCGAGAACAGAAGTTATGAGTGGGCAGGTGTGAAAAGGCCCAAGGCCCAGCCCCTTGGGAGACAAGAAAGGCCCTCAGACTGGGCCTTGGATATACACGATCCCTGAGGCCATTCTGAAGCTGGAGAGACTGGGACAGTCAGGTGAGTTCTCCCACCTTTTTGTGTTCCAGTACTAGAGACTGAACCCAGGGCCTTGCAAGGAGCTACATCCCCCGCCCTTCTTTATTCTTTTAAGTTCTGAGTCGGGGTCTTGGTAAATCACTAAATGACTCAAACTGGGCTCAAACTTGCAATCCTCCTGCCTCAGCTTTCCAGAGTGCTGGAATTCCTGGCATGTGTCACCATGCCTGCACTCCCATCTTATTCTGGTCAAGTACTCATAAAAATTACCATTCTGTCTCTTAGTGTCCAGGTCAGTGCTTGGTGCGTCCATGAGGTTGTGCCGTCACCACCACTGTCAGGTTCAGAAAGAATGGGCACCCACGCCCAAATGCACCATTGCTCTTCCTTCCTGCCTCCCAGTCCCCATGGGATGGCCACTCATCTCATCTGTCCCTGGCAGTCTCTAAAGTGTGTCCTTTCTCCCCAGCTCTCAGAGGATAGTCCAGAGACCTCCTGCATTTGGGAACTTTGAGGGTCATCAGGCAGGGCTGCCGTGTACATATGTGTAGTTTGTCATCTGTACAATTCTATGCAGCGGTCCTGGTCACTGGGCAGATTTAAGTCTGGGGGAGTTTGACCCACCCTGAACTCCCAGTCTGTCCCCAAGTCAGATCATTCCCACAAAGGGTTTCAGGTTCTACTGTGTCACCTGCCCATGATCCAAAGGTCACATCCAGTGGGGAGCAAAAGGCCAGGTCTTGCAGAATGGAGGAGCCCTTGGTGTGGAGAGAAGAGAGCAGAGCAAGGAATCCTAGGGAAGTCAGCATGGTATTCTTGGGCAGGGGAGGCTCCATGGTTGGGTGGGTGCCTGGTGCACCTTCTGGCCATTACTCCCAGCTGTTGGCCACAGTGTCCCCTCCTCTGAAGTGGAATAGCACAAGTATTGTCCAGTCTCAGGAATCACTGACGCACATACACTAACAGGAGGCCAACCAAATGACACTGTGCTGAGTGAAAGACACCAGCCACAAAAGGACAAGTGCTGCTCAGTTCTGCTTACTACACCAGGTTCCCAAGAGGCCAAAGTCCTAGAGATATAAAGTAGCAGGGTGGTTGCCAGGGATGGAGATGGGATGCGGGAAGGTAACTGAGGAACATGGCATCCCTGTTTAACAAGATGGCAGTGTTCTGGAGACAGATGGCCGTAGTGGTTGCAGTAAAGCAGGATGTGCTGCGTGCTCTTAACAGTTTCATAGCAAATCTTGGTATGGATATTTTGCTTGGATAGACAAAACTCACACTGGAAATACTGTCTACAGCAGGAGTAACTGTGTCGCTGTCCTGTGGCCTCCTCCAGGAGATGCCTGAAGCCTCCATAAATGGGATTGTGCCTGCTCAAAGGGTGGCCCTGCCCTACAAGGGACACAGAGACACTGGCATTTGATGTCTGCAGTGGTGGGCCCGGGCATTCCAGGCAAGTGCCACACCGTCTGTGCTTGCTCTCATCTCTGTGGCAGCTGGTGTCCCCTAGGTGGATGGCCACATTCTGTTCATGCTGTTCTCATGGACAAGATGTAGATGCACAGCACTGCTTTCATGGTTGGGTAAAAGTAGCTGGATAACAGGGAGGGGCTTGGGGGCCAGGAACACCCACTGGGAGGAGCCCAGAGCTGGGTGGGAGGCTGGTGAGCAGCTCTGACAGCTCTCCCAGCTGCATCCTGGGTCTGTTCCAATCCATACTCTGTCACTTCTCCTGTTTGTTTTGTTGTTTTTTTATGGCAGAACCGGGAATTGAACTCAGGCCCTTATGCTTGCCAGGAAAGTGCTTATTCTACTGAGCCCCTATCTCATGAGTTTTGAAAATGCCCCAAGAAGTTCAGAGCAAATTGTGAGGGCTGAAAGAGGGGACTTCATAAGGATGAGATCACCCATTTGCCTCCAGGCCATTCAAGGTCAGGAGGCAGAGCACAGGACAGATCCACTCCCCAGCACCGACTCCCCTCTTCCAGGGCCCTTTTCTGTCCCTTGTCACTCTGATGGTGCAGATAGCCCCTGCAGAGTAAAGAAGTCTTGTATGGGTCCCTGGGGCAACCACAACCTTGTGGCTTGAAAAACAATATGGACATAGAGTCTCACATTTCCAGAGGTCTCAGATCTAAAGCTGGTCTCCCTGAGGAAAGCTTCTGAGGCTGCACAGGATTCCCTTTCTGCCCTGTGTCTGTAGTGGCTCCAACCATCTGTGGGGAGAGGTCTCAGCCTGCCCTGGAGCAGAAGATGTAGGCCAACCCCTGCAATCCCAGCTGGAGCTGAGGTACCCAGTTACTGGCAGGGACAGGCCTAGGTTAAGGCAGCATCTCAAGAGATCATGGGGATCACTCAGCAGCCATGGCTCCCAGTTGCTGGGGCAATGAGTGCCTTAATTTGGCCTCAGGGGATCCTAAGCACACACCACAGCGGCCACTGCTCCCCAACACTGGGAAACAGAGGCTCAGTATGTCCTGCGTGCCCAAGCCTCACAGGACCCTGCTGAGGGAGACATTGGGTAAAGGGTCCTGGTCCTCAGAGCTCGCTGGTCACTCTTTGCCCTCTTCTGGGCCCAGCCTAGGAGCCCCTGAGATACAGGTGGGGTAAACCTCTACTTTTCTTGAGCTTGTGGGAGGACAGTGTCAGCTGCAGCTTGTCCCAATCCCCTGCCATACTCCCTCCCTGTGCCAGGCCCCATTCATAGATACACTGAGGGCCAGGCCAGATGGTGGGCACAGGAATGTAGGGTGAAATGACCAAAACAAGGGCTGGGGTGTAGCTCAGTGGCAGAGCATGTTCCTCTGTCCTGGGAGAAAAGCAAAACTAGGTATATCAGAGAAGAAGTGGCAGAGTTGCAATGAGATTCACTTCTGTGTTGAGTTGGATTATATTGAGCACTGTGGTGGAGACAGCAAATGTCAGGGAGTGTAGACAGGCACCAGTGAGCCTCGCTGAGATGGGACACGAGTATCAAATGCTTGGAAGAAGAGCAAGGTGGGATGTCCGCACATGGGGTCTGCCAGGTCAAAGGCCCTAAAGCAGGGTGTGCTCTGTGTGCTTGGGGAACTGGGAGGTAATCAGTGTGTGCAGGGCAGAGTGAGCAGAGGGAGACAGCAGGGGAGGAGAGGGTGAGTGTTCCCTGGGTTGTCTGACTTGAGCTGAGGGATTTGGACTGGCTGAGGGGTGAGGGAGAGGAGAGTCCAAGGACTTCTTCCCCAGTCTCTGGCTGCTGTGTGGAGAACAGACTGCAGTAGAGGAAGGAGGAAGGAGGTGCTGCTTCAGCAGGGGTCTGCATGAGGACTGAAAGTCCTAACAGAGTGGACAGGGAGCTCCTGGACTTCTGATTGAGCCCGACACTGCATGCAGTGGGACTGAAGAGACTTATGCTGGGAAAGACAGGGAGCCCTCCCCCACCCCATCCAGGGAGCCCCTCCTCAGCCATGCAGACAAGAGCCTGTGGCCATGACAAAGCCAGGTGCCCCATTTTAGTATGGGATTCTGCCCATCCAGCCAATTTTGGATCAGGGACCAGGCAAGTGACAGGGCCATGGCTCTGAAGGGCAAAGCCTGGCCCATCCCAAGGACTCTGAGGATCCTGAGCTCAGTGCCCAGGGCCCCACTGTCCCTGCCCAGGACAGCCAGGCTGTTTCTGCAGCCACTTGATGCCATGGCCACTAGACACACAGAGCCTCTTGAGTGTGCACGGAGTAACTAGGACCATAGAGTACATTCACTTACGCAGAGTCACACAAAAACAGTGTCTTCCCTAAGTACAGCATAGACCAGTGATAGTGAACCTGTTAGAGACCTAGTGCCTGAACTCATTTATCTCTAGGTGCTTACACTGCAATTAAACCTGCACACTGAGTTTTAGTTTAGAAAACACAACTGAATCGGCTGCTGGGGCAACATGAGTCGTGTGCCCACCGTGCCACGCACACCATAGGCCCGCCACTACTGACATAGACCATACAGCTCTCACCACCCTCTTCAGTGGCAGCAGCCGCACCCCCACTGCTCAGCAGCTTCAGGCACCAGCAGCTCCTACACCAGAGCACCCCCCCAGCATGCCCACAGGGACTCAGCCTTTTGCAGGTAACAGGATGGGTCCCCAAAGCCAGGAGGAGGGACCATTGTCCAGAGCTGACTAGGACTGACTCACATTCCTGGGGCCCTCACCCAGGCAGGGGATTAAGCCTGACCCAGTAAAGACAATGGCTGGGGAGGAGGCTTGGCCACTGGGTCCCAGGCAGGAATGTTTGACCTCAGCAGGCAGAATGGGCAGAGGGCCTTGGCAGGCCATAGGGGGTGGGAGGAGGCATACTCTCAGAGACACAGGCAGCTCAATTTCGATCATAAACAGCAAAAGCACAGCGCCTGCTAGTAGCAGCCCCCAACCACACCCTAGGCTTTCTTCCTTTGTGCTCTACAGATCTGTCCCTACATGCCCCAGCCTGTTCACTCATCCCAAGTGTAGAGGTTGGGTTATGCCTCTCCACTGCCCTACTGGTGGGCATTTAGGCCTTTGATTATTTCTTCTCTTTCACAGCCATCACTACCGCCTCCTCCTCCTCCTCCTCCTCCTCTTCCTCTTCCTCTTCTTCTTCCTCCTCTTCCTCTTCTTCCTCTTCCTCTTCCTAGGGTCTCCTCCTTAGAGTCTCCCTAAGTTATTAAGATGCCCAGGCTGGGCTCAATCTTGCAATTATCCCACCTCAGCCTCCTAGAGTGCTGAGATTACAAGTATGCACCACCATACCTGGCTGTATTTCATTTCCCCTTGCAGATGAGGTGCCATGAATATAAGGCTGTTTGCTGCTGTATCCCCAGGGCTGGGCATATAGTAAGTAGATGCTCCACAAATGAGTGAGTGCCTCTGAAGGGGGCACTGTGAGGAAAGGTGGGTCAGAGGAGCCTGGTTACCATGGCTGATGCAGGGGAACAGAATGAGGAGCCCCCAAGGTCCTTGCAAGGGAGGGGATCCCTTTTCCTCAACTGATCCTAATCACCCTCAGCCTTGGGTCTGACTGCTTTCCCCACAGGGTTGCCAGACCCCTACTTGAGGGCATCTTCGTGACACTGCACACTTTTCCGGAAATGCACTGACCTTGAGGACACAGGACAGCCACTTTCATGTGGCCTAGAACTTACACCATCTCTCCATCCTCACCCTCCTGCAGCAAGCTCACTGACAGCCCGAGACCAACGTATGGGTCTGAAATCCTGAGTGACTCGAATGGTACTTGTTATACAGTAAGTGCTCTGTAAATACTGGATGGATGAATAATGGAGAAAAAAAGCCAGCCCTTCTGGCTCAGGGACCAGAAGCCCTTGCCCGGCCCTCCTCTGAAGATGTTGCAGGGGGCCCCATGGTATATTGGCCCTTTCATCCATTCATTCAACAAGACCTTGAGCACCTGACCTGAACCCCACACTGGTTACTACAGGAAGCAAATGGTAGGGACAAGGGTTTGAGCCCTGGTCCTCTCAGATGGCCTTCAGAGGTTTTTCATGCCTTGGGAGTTCAGTAGTCACACTATAGACTAGTGAGAGGAAGCAGGGAAGTCACCGCCCTTCATTCTGGTGCTGGTTCTGTGGCTGGGTAATTACATCAGAGCTCACCAAGTCATGAGTTAAGAATGGACACTTCATCACACACAGTCTCTATAAAGCTAGGCAGATAATGCTAAGCCCATAGCACAGGGCTGGGCACACAGCAAACACTCAGAAAAACTATTATTATTTGTCATTATTTCCTATCTGACATCACCAGCTCCTTATGACTCGATGAAGCTGGGGTCTGTGTCCCCATTTTATAGACAGAGAAGCTGAGGTTCAGGGGGGTAAACACATTTACCCAGGGTAACCCAGCTAGAAAATGGAGGAGCTGGGATTTACCAGCTCAGCTCACTAGCTACACCCATTTTACAGAGAAGGTAAGCCATGTCTCCAAGGTCACAGAGAGGTTAAGCAATCTTCCAAGGTCTCACAGCCTAGAGCATGGCCAAGTCAGGAGTTCATCATGCTTGGCTTCAGCTACAATCTAGTTTGATTTTGTGGACTTCCTCTCGTGGCCCATCCTATCCATCACTTTGGCCTCTAGGCTCTTGAGGGAATGGAGTCCTGACCTGCTGACCTGGGCCAGCCCAGGGTCAGTCACACCCACCCTGGCCACGACCCTAGAATGCAGCCCCACAGGTCTGGGCACTGGGAGCTGGGCAGGGCTGGAAAAGCAGTGGGGAGGAAGCAGCCTGAGCCCAGAGGGGAGGACCCGCACTGGGCTGGCTGGGCACGTTGTCCCACATGAATCCCAGGCCTGGTACTGTGTGCCAAGCCCCACCCAGCTCCATCTGGCCCAACAGGGGGACCTCCTCTCTGGGCAGACAGGCCCAGGGGCAGGCCTGAAGGTGTCCAGGATGTGCAGCAGTGACCTGGTTAGTGATGAGATGCGTGAAACCTGAGGCCTGGGTCTGCAAGGCCATGTGGGCAACTTGGGTGGCCAGAGTGGCTGATGCAGAACCCAGGAGGCCCCTACTGAGCCAAAAGAGGTTAAGCTGTCCATAGCTGAGTCCAGGGGTGGAACCAGGGCAGCTGGGGCTTAAATCAGCTACTATTCAATATGGTCAGGGTCGGTTCAGTATTTGGAGAAGAGACTTGACCATGTGGGAGCACAACTGGATGGAAGAAGGGCTAGCAGGGGGTCACTGGAGCAAGACTCCTGGGGGTGGCAACAGGGTGGAGGCACGACAAGGTGGCCAGGTTGGAGTAGGTTCTCAGGGGTCCAGGTGGGCGGGGTCCCAAGGCACATTTTCCTGGGGTGACTCAGGGGCAGGCAGAGCATGTGAGTCACCTCAGACCCTCTTCTGTCCCCTGACAGCACCAGGCCTCCTCTCTGGCCCCAGAGGGCTGCAGGGGGGGAGCTCACTGGCCCCCAGCCCAGCCCTGGTGAGTCAGCCCATGTGAGCTGGAGGGCCAACATGATTTTCCATCCTTTGCATTGTCATGCAAGAAAAGTAAACATGTTACAAAACACAGGGTGAAACTAGGCCAGACCCCCCTGCCCCTTTGGAAGGCAGGATAAAGGCCTTAGTGCGGATTCTCTACTACACACTGGCTTTCCCCTTTTACAGATGGGGAAACAAGATCCAGAGAAGTTAAGCCACCTGCCTCATGTCACGCAGCTGGGTATATGGCAAAGCCAGGATTCAAATATAATTGGCTTTGGGCTCTTCCCAGCTGTGTGGAAACCAGGCCAGAGCTATTTCTCTGGGCAGCTAAGAGATCCTAAGGGAAAGTATTTTCCAAAAATACTGGACCCTAGCGATACCCACCCAACAATAACCTCAGGGAAACCCCTAGAAGCTGAATTTTTTTTAAAGGCTTCTCAGGTGGGGGTTAGGGCAGAGTTAGAGATGGGAAATGTCTGCCTAGGATGAACTGAGGAGAAGGCTGGATCCGCCCAGTAAGGAGCAGGCAGCACACCCTCTCTTCTGAGCTGGGGGAATGCCACCCTTCTGGTTTTAAACTGGTTTGCTGGCTAACCCCAAGTGAGCACCTCTCCAGCTGCTGGGGAACAATGACTGCAAACAGGAGGGCTGTGTGACCCTTCAGAAGATCTGGCTGCAGAAAACAGACAGGGCTCAGGGTCCAAGGGTCACTGGGTTGCCAGGAACTGGGATGGCCCTGCAGGTACCATCTCTGAGAAGTTAACCAGGTCATCCAGCAAACCTGGGAGAGCAGACGCCCTCCCAGGATGCATGGGGGAGCAGCAGGCTCCACCTCCAGGGCCAAGGAGGGGATGAGTCACTGGGCAGGAAAGGTCTCCTCGGATTGGATCGGAACAGATCCTATCTGCCCAGGGGAGAATGCTCTTGGAGAACAGAGATCCCACCCCATCTGGCCTGCCTGCAGTTGTGTGGTGTACACGTGTGCACACACCCGAGCACTTGTGCACAGCCGCACTAGCTCTGAGCCCAGCTTTCAGAGTGTGGACAGCAGAGGAGGCGCAGCTGGACTCCTCGCCAAATCTACTAATTCTCTCCACCGGCCTTGGGCCATGCCCAACTGAGTCAGTGCAGGCCCAGCAGCCCCTCCCCTTGAAGGTGGAGGGGGAATCTAGAGCACGCACAGACTGACCAAGCACCAGCCCAGCTGTGCACACCCTACCTTTCACAGATGGGCTCCCTGCACTGGAGACTAAGCCAAGAGCTGGCACACTTCACCCCCTCCCCCGGCTGGGATGCAGAGCAGATCCCATCCCACTGGGCACCTGCCACGTTGCTGGCAGAGTCTACCCTTGATGACAAGAGATGGCATCACCACTGTCAGTGCCATCACTGTTACTCAACGGCTGTGCTACAGGCCTGCTGACCTGGAGAACCTGGCCCAGCCTTCTTCCTTAAACCCATCTTCACCTTCCCAGATATTATATGGAAGAGGGCTTCAAAACTCCCAGAAGCCTGAAATTTTTTTTTGTTTTGTTTTTGATTTGTGGAACAATGGGAGGGGATTGGACTCAGGCCCTTGTGCTTGCCAAGGAAGTGCTTATTCCACTGAGCCATCTCCCCAGCCAGGAGCCGAGTTTTGACCTTGTTTGGAGCTCCATAGCAGTGGATATCCCAAAAGGACACACAAACAAAGCTCTCACAGCTGCAGGTACTGCCCCCACTCCTTGCCAAGGCCTCTCCCACCACCAGGGACCTGCCGGCTGCTTACCTCACAGCATCTTGCCCTATGGAGCTGACACTCCACTTCCTATTGTGGGGGAAACTGAGGCTGAAGAGGCAAAATGACTGGAAGGGGCTGAGCAGCAATTCAAGCCTTGTCTATTTAGGCTCTCTGCCTTACTTGTGCAGGGAGAACTCAAATTTCTCTCTTGTCCTTCCAGAGAGGACATACAGCTAACAGCTTCTTGTGTGGGCCTTCTAGAAGTGTCTGTGTATACAAAAGCATATCGTACATGTTCTCCCTGTCCTGCTTCCCTCTACCCATTTCTATCCAATACAAACCACCCTGCTCTCTCCTGCACACAACCTCTGGCCCCTGCCCTGGGTATGTCCTTTGTCCAATTTTTCATTGTTCTTCCCCAGTTGGGAGGTCTTCCCCATGTGTACCCAACCTAGCCTATTTAACCAGCTTCCTTCGTGGCTGAAGATGAGCTCCAGAGCTTCTTCTGTAGCAACAGTGTCACCCTAATAGAGTGTGGACTGAAGAGCTCCCCTGTAGGGAAAAGGAAAGGAGTTGAAAGGGTGAGGGTAGGGCTGGGACTGGGGCAGGGGCAGACTCAACATCTCTGTTCAGACACCTGTGAGGACAGGCTAGAGCTCGGACTTCTACAGTTCCCAGTACCCCCGCTTTTACCCCACACACTTGAGTTCTAAAACCCTGGCTTCTCTCTGACACTTTCCAAGGCCAGAATCCTGGAGGACCAACCCTGTTGGTGCCCAGACTTCAGAAGGGAAGTTACTTTAGAAGTAAAGAATACCAACCTAGGACAGCTGGGAGAAGGAAGCCAGGCAGAGCCAGGGACGAGGAGGGGATAGGTGTCCTGGATCACCTTTTCCACTGGGAGGGTAAAGACAGGATCTCTCTCTCTCTCTCTCTCTCTCTCTCTCTCTCTCTCTCTCTCTCTCTCTCTCTCTCTCTCTCTCTCTCGGTTTCTCAGATAGATGGCAGGAGGACTTGATAACACTTCTGATTCTTGGGTCCCTTCCCAGACTCCCCAGGTAGGACCTCAAGGGTGCCAGGGCCCTGGATTCTGCATTTCACAACCTTCCCCATCCCCTGGAAAATCTTATGCACAATAATGTTGGGACCATTGGGTGAGGGAGTCCTGTATTCTCAGTTCTCTTCAAAAGGTTTTTGCTTTTTGAATATTATGGGTTCCCAGCAGGGTAGAGAGGTATGTACTTGTGATCCCAGCTGTCTGGAAGGCTGAAGCAGGAGGATTACCAAGTTCAAGTTTAGCCTTGGCAATTTAGCAACTTAGTGAGACCCTGTCTCAAAAAATTTAAAGGGGTGAAGGGAGGTGGAGTCTCATTGGAAAGACCTGGTTTCAGTCCTAAGGACCACACACACAAAGTGCTCTCTTCTGAAGACTGAATTCAGATCACTCAAGAGAAAAGTTTTTTTCCTTTTTTGACTTTTTCTCTTTTTCTCATCGACATGTTAACAGCAGAGTCCAGCACAACCAGGTCAGGACAGGTACCAAATACCTTCAATGTGGGAATGAACAAAGGACTCTACTGAAAACCTGCCCTAGAAAAATGCATCTGGAAGTGATTGGAAGGACTCCATTGCTTAATTCGGCCCTCAGAGGCCCTGAAAAGGATAAGATTTTCCAGGAGCCCTTAACCACCCCTGGCAATCACTATCCTTCAGAGGCAAGAGCAAGAGAAGGACTGAAGAGCACTGAGGAGCCTTAGATATCTGGATCCTGTGGCAGGAAAAGTCCTTAGGAATCAATATTTCACTCACTATTTTCCCCCAGTACTGAGTCCTGAAGTTCAGGTATATCTCCAGCCTTTTTAATTTTAGGGCTAAATCTTGCTAAATTGCCTACGTTGGCTTTGAACTTGTGATCCTCCTGCCTCCCCTTCCCACAGTGCTAGGATTACACTACCTTACCTGGTTTCAACTACTTTTTTTTTTTTTTGTATTTTAGTGAAAGGTCTACAGGGTGTTCGGGGTCTCACTGGACTCAGAGTGATCCACCTGTTTACAGCCTCCCAAGAACTGGGATTACAGGCGCATGCCACCATGCCCAGTCTCAGCACACCCCAATGGCAGACCGGGGAATCATACCCCTGCCCCTGAGCCTGCTTGCAGGCGCTGTAATTCACTGAGCTATTTGGCCAGCCCTACCACACCCGATTCTGGTGGCCAGGACGCAGCCATCGTGGCATGTGGTGCTGGAATCAAACGTTGGTCCCTGCACTTGCCTAAGCAGGCGCTGAGTCCTCTGAGCTATCTCCCCGGCTCTCTAGATTCCTTTTCTGTCTGTCCGTTACAGCCTTTCCGACTGTCAGCCTGCCAACCCCACCCCTCCCCAACCCCCATGCTGGCAGAACTGTGCAGTGTGGGTGTTATGAACTAGAACCGAGCAATTTTGATGGTCAGCTATGAAGTGCTACTATCTCACCAGGACCTAGAGTTATAAAAGTTTCAAAGAGTTTTTTTTGTCCAACCTAGATGGCCTGATTGATAGGAATAGTCAAGCTCCCAGCACATTCAGGCAAGGACATTGTGCCAAGTTCTTTGTATGCACTATCTGCAGGAATCTCTCACTGCCCTTTGAGATGTTGGCGCATAGTTACCACCTTCTGACAAAGAAGGAAACCGAAGCTGAGACAGTAAAATGCCTTGCAAAGGAGTCTCAGCTGACCAAAGGTGGTGGCAGGATGTGAGCTCCGCAGGCCTGCTCCAGAGCCCGTTTTCTCAATCACCATTGTCGTTGCTACTGCCTGAGGTAACTCAACAGCCACGGGGCAGAGACACTGTCCACACCTCATCACGGCCACACCTGCCTGGGCTACTAGCGTGGTCTCTGCCAAAGCAGGCGGAGCGCTGAGGGCCCAGGACAGCGCAGCACCCGGCGGCGCCTTCAGCCAGGGGGCGCGCTGCGCCCCAGGTGCGTGGAGGGCGGGGCCGCACACTCGCCGAGAAGGCCTGTGTGCCCTGGCACGGACACGGCCTCTGAGTCTCCTGGCCGCCCACGGGGGCGGTCTTCGCGTCCCCACCCACTGGGTCCCGCGGACACTGCCCTCGCTCGGGTTGCGCTGAAGCCCCGCCTGCGCGGAAGGTAGGCGCCACCTTCCTGGGGAGAGGCCACAGAGCGAGAGAGGAGAGGCCGCGCGCTCCGCCCCCTGCGAGTAGTGCCCTGCGCCGGCTGCCCGCACCCGGGGCTCCCGGGGCTGCCTGCTCACCTGCTCCCTGCCTCCCGCACCCCACCATGAACTCGTTCTTCAGGAGGAGAAACAAGGGCAAATACAGCCCCACGGTGCAGACCCGGAGGTGAGGGGGTCCTGTGCGACCGGGACCATCGCCCGAGGCTTTAGGGGCGCCAGGGTGTCTGAAACTGACGCCGGAGGCGGGAGCGCGCGGGAACGCTGGGTTGAGATCTTCCGGAGCTGGGAAGCGCCTCCGAAGCTGACTAGGGACGTCCGGAGGGGGCATCAAACACTACAAGGGGCTGGGGGTAGACTGTGAGAGCTGAGTTGGGGGTACCGGACACTTCGGTGACCCAGGCTGGGAGTCTAAAAATCGCCGCCGGGATGTGGAATCAAGTGTGGAAGGAGGCAGCACCCCACACAGGGCCCTGCAGGGACCTGGTCTAGGGGATACTAGAGCCTAAAAAACAGCGGGGGTGATGGGGCTCCCGGTGTGCTTTGGAGAGCGCACAGGTGCTTCTGGCGTTGGGAAGTTGAGAGTTGAGGGCCACCTGCTGCCTGGCTCCTGCCTCTGCGCTCCAGCCGCGTCCAAAGGCGATTGGCAGTGAAGAGGGTGCCACAGAAGAGGCCCTGCTGCCTGCTGGACGGCGCGTTCCCCACCAGGGCTGCTGGGCGGTGTCGAGATTTCTCAGGGGTGTGGCTCTCCCCTCTCCCTAGCTCCGAAACTGGCGGTGTCTCTGAGCCGTAGGTTCCCAGGGTGGCCTGGGAAGAGAATGACATGTCTTGATGTGTTTGCATTGAAAGCAGCCCAAGGCCGTGTTGATAAGCCTAATATGCTTGCTCACTTAATAACCGGTTTGAGGGAGACTCATGGAGATGCAAAGATTGAAAGAGGGGGCAGGACTTCAGCCTCGGCCCCCCAGCCATCACTGGGAAATCGGTGGGAGCTCCTTCATGGAACACCAGGCAGGTGGGAACTGAGCCAGGAGTTTTCATCTCAAGCTACCTTTAGGTAGGAGGACTCCACTGCACTCTCCATCAGCTCCCTGTACCCCATACCTTGAAGGTTAGAGACTCTGGGTCAGGGTTTCCATGCACCCTTGTGCTCTGGTACCACTCAGCCCAGCCCACCTTCTGGGCTGCTGCCCCAGAACTTGGGCCCTCAGCCTGGAATATGGTCACTGGCCTGTATTTCTGAGTTCCAGTCCTTGCAGAAACTCTGCTGCCCTGGGATCCCACTTGCCTGTATCTCAGATTGAGGCTGTCTGCAGCTAGATGCACTTCTCCCCCTCTCTGAGACTTTACATATACCCCCCCCCCCCAGATTGGGCTGGATTCTTGTGCTCCATGGCAGGTCCAGCTGGCACTCAAGGTCCAGCTGGGGTCAGGTCCAGCCCCTGTGCTGTTTTCCAGGGCATTGCACAATCGGATGAGATGTGCCAGCCCATACAACTGTGATGTTCCACTACCCACCCCACACACACACCAGGATGCAGATCCCACATACCAGGCGATGGGCCAGGCCTGTCCTCTGCTTCCCCTCCACCCAGTGGGGAGGGGAGGAAGGAAAGCCTCCCACCCTTTCCAGAGCAGGACTTTGAGGACCTGGGGGCAAGAACATGGGGTCCTGCAGCCTCCTAGCTGGAGCAGCCACTCACTGTCCTTGGCTGACAGTCTTTGGCCCTAAGTCTCAGCTTAGAGATTTTTTTCCCTCCAGAAAGCATTCTCATAACCACCCCCTCAGGATGGGTGAAAGGCTGTGTGGGCTGTGTCCTTGCTGTCACCTTAGCATTAAGGATAATGATCACAATGTCACATCCTGACAGTGGGTAGGGACCAGCGGTTCCCTCTGTGATCACCTAGCTCAGAGCCCAGTTTCTGAACCCTGTTTATGGGGTGGCAGCCCTGTGCCCTGTTCTGTCAACAGAAATCTCTTGAGTGTTGCCTGGTGCCTACCAGCCCTGTAGCAAACCTCACAGAAGTTCATTATGGCTCTACGTATAACCTATAGTCAGTCTTCAGGGAGACAATACACACACACACACACACACACACACAGACCCTGCCCATAAATTAAAAAAAAAAAAAGTTCTTTTTTTAAGTACTGGAGTTTGAACCCAGAACCCTTCCACTGAGTGCATCTTCATTTCTCTTTTATTTTTTGAGATGGGGACTCCTTAAATTGTCCAGACTAGACTTTGAATTGCAATCGTCCCTCAGCCTCCCAGAGTGCTAGGATAATAGGTAAGTTTTCAAGGGGTTCCTCAGGCAGATGAGATTTGTAGTGAGGTTCAACATGGTGAGATGGCTAGGAACTTAGGGCCTAGGAGCACATGCTTCTCACATCTAATTCTGGCTTTGCTGTATCAGCAAAATGATTCTGTGCCTCAGTTTCTTCATCTGCAAAGCAAAAGAGGTGATAAATATCTCCCACTCAAATTTTCTGGAAAAGCAGTGCTCCAGCACCCAGCAAGTGCCTGGGCAGGATTTTCCTCCTGAATCTGAGGACTCAAGACCTCAGTGTCAGAACTTTACTCCCCAGAAATGAAGGGTTTAATGTCATACATGTGCTGATCCATAAGAGCCACGGAGGGACCTGCTTCTCCTTATTTTTTGTCAGCCTTTTAGCACCTGAAACTGGGGAGGGCCTGGGCAGGGTGTGAACCCCATTGCTCTTGTCACCCTGCTTCCTAATGACAGGTGTGGGAGCTAGTGTTCACACCTAAACTAATGACAGGGTCAATCCTGGTGGTGCAGGTTGCTGAGGACAACCTCCAGCCCAGCAAGAAGGCCTTAGAGGAAATCTGTTCCCACCCTCCTAGCTGGGCGACTTGGTGGGGGAGGGTCAGTTGCTCAAAGCCTCTGTTCTGTCACCTGCAGAATGGTGAAGCATTGGCATAGCACCTGCCTGCTAGCATTGGCTGAAATAACACAGGGAAAGGGCTGGTAGCAAGAGGTTTTGATACCAAGCAGTTGTGGTGATTATAGTTATTGAACAGATACGGTGCCTACTGTGTACCCAGGTGTGAATTCCATGACATTATGGGCAGACTATTCACTGCAAACTTGGAAGGTGACATTCTCAGAGGGTCAGGATAGATGTGAGGATGTAGACAACTTCTTTGCATTTGGGTCCCTGGCCACCACAATAGGGAGATTAGATAGGTTAAACTTAAACACAAGGAGCCAGAGAGATGGCTCAGTAGAATAAGGGCTTCCTTGGCAAGCGCAAGGGCCTGAGTTCAATCCCCGGTTCCGCCAAAAAGAAAACCTTAGCCGGGCGTGGTGGCGCATGCCTGTAATCCCAGCACTAGGGAGGCTGAGGCAGGAGGATTGTTGTGAGTTCGAGACCAGCCTGAGCTACAAAGTGAGCTTAAGGCCAGCCTGAACTGCAGTGAGACCCTGTCTCAAAAAAGACACAAAACAAAACAACAACAAAAAGAAAACCTTAAACACAAGTGTGGTTACATGACTGTCAGTATATAGAGGCCAGGCCAATTGTTCCCTAAAACTGTCAAGGTCAAAGCACAGATCAGGGAGGACTTCCTGGGGGATGGGGTCTAGGTGGAATGGTCAAGATTCAGCTCTGGAGTCCGGCTAAATTTCTGTGATTTTTGTTATTTATTTAGGTGCTAGGGATGGAAACCAGGGCTTTACACATGCTAGATAAGTGATTCTACCATTGAGCTACACATTGAGCCCAGCCCCATATGTGTTTGATGCTAGGTCAGAAACTTGGCTTTCTGAACCCATCTGTAGAATGGAGCTAATCTCACCCCTCCATTCAGACTTTCCCAATGAACACCCAACAGCCTGGATGCCCCCCACAACCCCACCCAGACAAGGTCCCGAAAGAATGGCCCAGGATGATGGAGGAACCTGCAAGGGTGGCAGGGGCTGGCAAAGGAAGCTGCCTAGAATACCTTAGGCCTCTTACTGGTAAAGAGCCCAGTTTGATGTCAGCCAAGTGTGAGTTCAACTCTCAGACATGCCTCTCCTGAGCTGAGTGTCACCATCTCTGAAGTGGGACTGGTGACTAGTGAAGTTGCTGGGTGGATCAAACAATGCCATAGGTGTGATGATCCTAGCCCAGGACCCAGCTCCAAGAATGACTCCGTCCATCACAGTGGCCAATAGCAGTCCCGTGCTACTGAGATTGACAGCTGCTAAGCCCCAGGCAGAAGACTCAATTAGGTAAAACGTAATACAGCCCCTGATGAGGAGAGGGTAACAATTTGGAGGAGGGCCCATCAGCAAAGCCACTCCTTCCAATCTTCCGAGTGGCTGGACCAGAATGAGGCACCCAGCTACTCTTCCGTACCCACTGTGTGGGCTGCTACAGCATCTCATTCTGTACACTTGCAGATGGGGGCTGTGTCTTATTGCCCAAAAGACAGCACTGAAGCTGGGCCAAAAAGCCACCACCTTGGACTCCAAGTGGCCCACCTGTGTTGCTCCTGAGGGGTGTGAAGGCTCCTATGGCTCCCCCAAAAGAGCTCTCTCCCCACAGGTGATGGCTCCAGACAACACCTCAAATGTCACTACCAGGAGTCATTGCTGTAGGCTGAACTCAGCTCTGTCCTGAGCCTACTTTGTCTGGTCCCCTTCCTTACATCTAGAGAAGGGAGTAGAGCCAGTGGAGGACAATCTCCCATGGGGGTAGAGTCATGACAGCCCCAGGTACCTGCGTGTAGGCTCCACAGTGTCAGTAGCCAGCAGGGCCCTTCACCCTGGATGCTTGCATCTTCACTTTTCTTGCATCTACCTCAGCCCCCTTCCCACTTCTGCTCCAGCGTCCCCACCCTCTCCCTCTGGCAGCCATGGAAATTTGCAGTGACCGTGTCCCTGGCTGTATAACTGGCCTCAGATCTCTGCTCTCAGCCCTGGCACTTCTGCCCTATATGTGAATGTCACCCTGGGAGATGCCACAGCCATAGGCTTTCCTCCTACCTGGAATTTCTGTCCCCCTTTTCTTACCACTCTTCCTAGAGATACCCTCCTCCCCAAAGCTGTCTGTTACAACAGATCCACCTATTCCCTTGCCACCAGTTGACTGTGGTGGCCAGATGAGCTGTTTGTCTGCCCCTGGAGCCAAGAAGAAGCAGCATGTGCTGTATAAATGGATGACAGGTGGGTGGATGAACCATGGAGGGCTCTAAGGTTCTCACCCCTCCAAGTGTGGTACATGTGCTCACAGCCTGGGCCAGCTGAACCACCATGGTAGGCCTGCAGGGATTGGCCTAGAGAAGTGAATGCCAAGGCTTGCAGAGCATGCCCTGTCCCATCTGATATCTATGTCTAGGATGACAGGGTGTGGCCTGAGTATACCACCCACAAGTATTGGAGTGATAAATACTAAGCTCTCAGGGCTCAGGGCAGAAGTCCATGAAACATCTGAGCAGAGCCAGAGGACCAGCAGGCATGGGTGGGTAAAGTCAAAGGGGTTGTGACCAAGAGCACACATCCATATGCAAACTAAGCCGGTTGAAGGATGCAAAGTGGATGTTTATGAATGCTTTTAAAAACATGCATACAAAGCATGCATTCCACCTGCCATTTCTGGATGCAAAAGTGGATATATATTTAAAAATATAACCAGGCTTAAGGAGAAACCAGCATGTCTAAAATTATGAACCTCTGAAAAAGATAAGGTACAAAATTTAATTTTAAATTTTATTTTTTTTTTAAGAAAATCTGAAGCAAATCTATATTCCTATAATCCCAGCACTCTAGGAGGCTGAGGCAATTATCCTAGTTTGGATAATGACTTAACAAGACCCTGTTTCAAAATTAAAAAGTAAAAAAAGTTAGGAATGCAGTTCAATGCAGAGAGTCTGAGTTTACTCCTCAGTTAAGAAAAAAGTTAAAAAAAAAAAGAAAGAAAATCTGAAGTCAGGATGGCCACATAAGGACATCAGCTAATCATGAGGCTGATTTTTTTTCAGTGCTTTTCTGCATGCTTGCCAAGATCATAGGTTTTGTACTTTTAATATGCGGAATGGAATGGAAACGAAAGCAGATAAAACAAACCCAGATCAGCCCAGGGCCGTGCATCTCCAGGTCCAGGATGTAGCAAAAGGGCTTGGGAGGGGAAGGTGGCCCAGACCTGTGCAGGCAGAACAGAGGCCAAGGTTCCAGAAACTTCTGGATGGGAGGGGAAAATGGAAAGTCTTAGCCAGGATGACTTTTTTTTTTTTTTTTTTCTTTTTTGGCAAGTGCTAGAGATCAAACCCAGGGCCTTGAGGATGATAGGCAAGTTTTCTACCATTGAGCTACATCCCAGCCCTTATTTTAAATAAATTTTATCCCAGATGAGGCTTAGCAAGTCTAGGTGGCTTGCTCCAAGGAAATTCAGCTGGTCTGACCCAGCAGGCTGAGCTGGGAACAGGCACGCAAGTGAAGCTGCCAGGATTCCTGCTCTCCTCACTGCTGCTTGCTGGCTGCTGCACCACTGTTGTCTGGCCTGGAGGGTGGTGGGGCTGCAGATCAGGATCTGCAGTGAGGCTCAGATTCCAGTCTGACACCCTTGGGGGATTTGATCACCCTCTTGGCCATAGGGACTTTTTGTTTCCAATTGAAGGAAGGGTTCTGAAGATCTCAATGGGCTCCAGCACTCCTGCCCCATATATGAAGCTGGACTTACAAAGCCTAAAGCAGGCAGACAGCCAAGAGTACTGGTGCATGCCTATAATCCCAGCACTCCAGAGGCTGAGGCAGGAGGATTGCTGTGGCTTTGAGGCCAGTCGGGGCTACCTAGCAAGACCCTATCTCAACATAAAATAGGCAGGCAGACCTCAAGTTATGGAGGGGAAGCCAAGGCCTGTGGGAGGGACAGAGGGCCTGGGGAGTAGAGAAGAAAGACCTGGAGTTGGAGCTACAGCCTGACAGTGCACCTGTCAGTTGAGCAGCTGCCCACATTCCTGCCCCCACTGTGGGCACTTTTCCTCATCATGTGTGAGGATGTATGTTCCTAGCACCTAATAAGTGTTCAGGAGATAGGGGTTGAGGCTGGGGAGAGAGGTTGGCAGTCTAAGTGCCTGCCTGGCAAGCACAAGGACCAGAGTTTGATCCCTGGTACCACATACAGCACTGATCTTGGAACCCCAGGCGCACAGTGTCGGGGTGTAGCACACGCCTGTAATCCCAGTGCTGGGGAGGCTGAGACAGGAGGATCATTACGAGTCCAAGATGCATAGTGCAACCTTGTACCAAGTAAATAAAAGATTTAAAAATAATAGGGGCTGAAAATCTACACATTAGAGGTGTACAGGAATATGAGAAGACTGTGACCTGGGGTAAAGTATCAGACACTTAGTAGATGTTTAAATGACAAACTGGTAACTTTATCCAATAGTTTCGAACTCAGAGTGATATCCTAATGCCTAAGGGCACCAAGGTTGGTTTGAGCTCTGTTTATTGAAAAAAAAAAAAAAATTCAGGATCTGCCTTGGCAGTGTGAACATTTTCATGTCAGTAAGAAAAGCCCTGGCCCTGCCCAGAGGCCAGGAAGTGGGCAGCCTTCCCTGGGTGGAAACAGATAAGGCCTCAAAAACAAAGCTGGAATTGCTACACCAACAACCTGCTCAGTTTAAGATTTCCTTCTGCAGGATTAATAGCGGGGTGTGGGGGCGGGATTTACTGTTTAATTACCATAGAATTTTCCAGTAGGGAGACTATCAGTCAATTGACCAATCAGTCTGGTATTTATTAGGAACTGCCCGTGTCCTGCTTTCTCATGAGACTTCCTTCCTGGCCTGTAATATGCAGGGTTCCCTCCATCCATTTTTTTTTTTTTTTTTTTTTTTTTTTTTTTTTGTGGAACTGGGGATTGAGCTCAGGCCCTTATGCTAGCCAGGGAAGCGTTTATTCCACTGAGCCATTTCCCCAGGCCCCCAACTTTTCTTAATGCTTGCTGCACCTCAGTTCCCTGATTTCAACCCTGATTGCTCATCTGAATTCCCCAGAGACTTCAACACAATATCAGAATCTGGTCTTGAGCCAGTTAAATCAGAACTTCCCAAGGCAGGGCCGGCCCCACACAGCTAGGAGCAACCCTATAGGTACATGCAGCACCTTGACATCTTTTTTTTTTTTTTAAACCCTTTCTCTTTTTTTTTTTGGGGGGGGGTGGTGGGAGGGTCAGCTCAGCCTGCCCTGGGGCTGGCCAGCCTGTGGTGCTGGGGATCAGTCCATTCCTTTACTCCCAGCCTTCCTGTATCTGTCAGTTCAGGTGTATCTTCTAATGGCGTGTAGCTGAGGAGGGTTCTTTTCTGAAGATGAAGACCTGAGAGTCTTCATCTTTTAACAGATGAGTTTAAATCATTCACATTTATTATAATGATTAAGTAGATCTATTTATGCCGAATTATCCTATTTGTGGTGCTTTCTCTTTTTACACTCTTTTTTTTTTTTTTTTTTTTTTTTTTTTTTTTTTTTTTTGCTCTTTATTGGATTGAATTATATTTTCACAATTAAAATTAGGTTAGAAGGTCTAAATTAGTACAACATGGCAAAAAAAATACCCAAGTAATCAGGAATCTTCTTAATTACAGTCATTGAGGTGTTTTTCTCAACTCGATTAGCCTGTAAACTTTTGGACAGTAAGAACTTGCTCATCTTTGTGTGTGTGTGTTGGAGGGGTGTTGCTGCGGCTACTTCTGTAACCTATAATTCCAAGACTTTCAGAAGCTTGGGGCTCAGTAAGTAGGTTTCAATTGGGCAGATGTTTTATAGCATGCCAACAGTTCATATCTCCAGGGGTTGGTTATTAGAGAAGATGCTATTCCCAGGGGCAGAGGGGCAGAGGGATGTAAGAGTTAAGGGGTGGAGTGAAAATATATTCAGCAGTACCTGAATATCTAGAAAATACCCTCTGGAGCTGCAGTAGTTACTAGGGTAGACATTTAGTAACCCTGTGTCTGCCAGCAAGTGGCCCTCAATGTCCTCATCTGAAGTGGGTGCTATGGCACCTACCTTGCCCAAGTGTTAGGAGGAGCAGGGAGGGAGCCTGTGTCGGGCACTAGGGTAGGGTGTGGCCCAGGGTCACTCAGTGCCAGTTTCTTGCTATTGGAAGGCCTATTTAGAGGGCTGGCAGGGAGTCCCTTGTGGTTGAACCTTAGGAGCATGACCTAGACTCAGTTTACCACCACTAGTTGTTACCCAACTGCTGGGATTAATTGTACTGACAAAGATGCCAACAAGACATAAATCCTTGTGCCCTCCTCAGTGACAAATGTGTGCCCTGTCATCTTATTTCCCAGTCTCCTGTCACTGTGTGTGGGGAGGGGATTCAGATTGGTATTGATGTCCTCTTGTGGCAAGAAGGTTGTCTTGGATTGTGGTGCTTGGGTTTAAATCCTGGTACTACCATTTCTCAGCTGTGTGACTGTGGATATTTTTTTTTTTAAATCCCTCTAACTCTCAATTATCTCCATGTAGAAAATTAGGAGGTAGAAATTGCTAATGTGCAATAAAATAATTGCTCAATTTAACACCTATTTACTGAGCCCCAAACCTATGCAAAGCAGGAGCTCAAGGACTATAGAAGCCCCCTCACCCTAAAGATGAGTGATTTCCTATTGTACAAAAGTTTATAAACTAGTACTTGGAGCTAAGAAAAGGGGCCCACTGACTCTAAGGGTGCCTCCTTCCTGGAGCTACAAAATGCTAGTGAATGGTGCACAGAAGGGCAGAGCAGGCAATGGGCACCTACTATGTGCTCTCAGTGTTAGTTGTTTTCATTCGGCCATGGTTTTCTGAGTCCCACTGTGTGCCACCTTGGTGGCAGGGACAGGACAGAAGGCTCCTGGAACCATGAATCTTTGCTCCCCAGACTAGGCAATAAAGAGGAAGATGGAGCCCTACAGTTCCCACAATAAACCCTGCCAAACCCGGTGGATCCTAGGGAGCCACTGAACTCCAGCCAGCCCTGGAAGCAAATGGGACCCTGGAAGGTGACGAGGGAGGCTGGCAGGAGGCCAGGTCCCTTCTGAGCCCTATGGGATGGGTGAGGCTGGTTCCTAGGAAGAGGTGTGCACACCTGTGCATTCCAGACATTCCAGTTCAGGTACCCCCTCCCACCCCCACCCACCAAGACAGAGTTAACCCCAAAAGGAGGAGCCACAGGCGTGACCAAGGGCTGGAATGAGGGCACTGACTCAGCCCTGGGAAGCTGGGCTGCCCTGGCATGGGAGGATGTGCTCAGCCCAAGAGGCCCATCTTTACACACAGAGACCTGGCTGTGACCTGACAGATTAAAGAGAGTTGGGAGAGGGAAGGCAGGAACACCTGGGGTGGGAGGGATGGCAGGGTGCGCTCTGCAAGGCTGCTGGAGTGTGACCTGTTGCTATTGCTACTCGGGACAGGACGTTGTTCCCCCAGCCCAGAGGAAGTGATGATTGGGGAATTGGCCAAGGTCACAGGTCTGCCCACCAGCCTGTGAGGGCTGGAGATAGGTGTGTGCCCTGGCACTCTGCACCAAGGCATTGTGCTCCACTGGGTACAGCCAGGAGCCCTCAGGCATGGGATCCGGCAGGGAGCCAGGCTTCTGGCCAGTGTGGATGGGTCTGTTAGGGAATCAGGGATCAGAGGGAATGTTGGACACCAGGCCCTGAGGGAGGTAGACAGGCATACTGGACTTTACTCTAGTGCGCTGGTGCTGCCATAGCAGGCTGTTTGAAAGCTCTAAAAAGGTTCGCCATCATGGTCTATCAGAACCAACAGGCTGTGGTCACTGGGCCATACACCGAGCAGGTAGAGACCCCCACATTGTCTGTAGCAACACTTCCTGCTCTCACCATGAGAGGTAGCAAATGCCTAAGTACCAGGTGTCGAAGATTTAGTGTGAACATAGTGTAAAACAGGGCAGCCACGTTCTCTTGGGTACCTGCCAAATTGATCACATTCTGGATATTGCAAAGTTGGGCGTGGTAGCACATTTGTCATCCTAGTACTCTTGAAGGTTGAGGAAGGAGGATAGCAAGTTTGAGTCCAGCCTGAGAAACTTAACAATTTAATGAGACCAAAAAAAAAATTTTTTTTAAAGGCTGAGGTTGTAGCTCAGTGCTAAGGATCTGGGTTCAACCCCCACTGATACCCTCCCAAAAACCAGAAAAATTAGCTGGGCAGTACATACCTGTAATTCCAGCACTTGGAAGGCTGAGGCAAAAAGATTACCAAGAGTTCAAGGCCAGCTTGACTACATAGTGAGGCCCTATCTCAAAAAAAAAAACATTTCGGGCTGGAGATATGACTTAGTGGAATAAGTGCTTCTCTGGCAAGTGCAAGGGCCTGAGTTCAATCCCCGGTTCCAAAAAAAAACAAAAACCTGTTTCTTTTCATTTTTTTCACGTAGCTACTAGGATTTAAATGATGATGTGGCTAATTCTCTGTGTCTATTGGACAGTGCTGGTTTGGTACCCGAAGCAATATAGTACCCCACTCCCTGCCTTTGGGGCAATTCCCACCTGCTGATATAGCTTTCTGTCATTCTGCAGTGCAAGCAGACACAGTGAGCCCATTTATGACTGGACACTTTGGGCAGAGACCGCCTGTAGCAGTTGGCAAAGCCTAGAGTGATAGAGACCCCTGCCAGGCAGCCCCACATCTGTAATGACTTCAAAAACACAAAAGCAATCAACCTTACTCAGAGCATTTCATGAGGGATAATTTGCTTGGATCATCTCAACTCACAGAGGAGGGAATGACTCTTGTCCCCATCTCACAGACCCTTCTGAGCCCACACCAGATAGTATTTTTTTTTTCGGAACCAGGGATTGAACTCAGGCCCTTGCGCTTGCCAGGGAAGCACTTATTCCTCTGAGCAATCTCCCCATCCTCTCCAGATAGTATTGATGGTATTATTGATGCTAGCTTGAGCATCAATGCAGTCTCTTTTGTGTCCCCTACACAGGTGGCCTCAATCCTCCTGTAGAAGAATGGGCCAGAGGTATAACACACCTAGACAGGGTTTGCTGATAGCCACAAAGATGGCTTTGTGTGACACCCTGCCCTGCAGCCCTCTCCTGGGTCAATGCTGGCAGGAAGGCTGGCCACTCCTGTGTTTTGTAGGCCCCTGTCTCTTCTATAAGCAGGGAGAGGGAGTGGTGGGTTTCCCCAGAGCTCAGATCTTTCTGCAAGGTAACCAGAAAACTTTGTCTAGCCTGAAACTTATCTGTCTCAAGATACTCTCAGATTAGAAAGTGGGTGACCATATTCTAGCCTAGGTGAGCGGTGGCCAAGGTAGCACACGTAGGCAGGCATCAGGTGGCTCTTGGGGCACTATGGCCAAAGCAGCACAAACACCCTGTAGCCAGCACCAACCCTACACACCCACTGCTTAGCTGGAGCAGGTGTGTATGGGTGCTGGCCAGGCCTAAGGGACTCCATAATGGGGTCCCACATGCTCCCAGGAGCCCCTTCCCTGAACACATGTATGGACTCTGCTACAGGAGTCAGAGGAGACACTTCCATTACTGAGGTCACTTGTAAATTCTCTGGGGTCAGGCATGGTGACAAAAGGCAGAATCACAGTGGGTCTTTTTTTTTTTTTTTTTTTGTGGTACCAAGGATCAAACTCAGGACCTTACACTTGCCAGGCAAGCACTTATTACACTGAGCCATCTCCCTGGCCTCCACAGCAGGTCTTGTTTTTCTACCAGCAGCACCTTGAATGGTGTGAGTGGTCCAGTGTCTCTTCTTTTATTGTTGTCTTTTTGAGACAGGGTCTCACTATGCAGTTCAGGCTGGCCTTAAGCTCACTTTGTAGCCTAGGCTGATATCGAACTCACAATAATCCTCCTGCCTCAGCCTCCAGAGTGCTAGGAGTACAGGCCTGCGCCACTACGCCCGGCTCCAGTGTTTCTTTTTTGAGGTTCTATAGCAGCAGGTTCTGACCTCTATAGTCTCACTGCTGGCTTATTTTGATTTTGTTTGTGGTTAAACAAACAAAAGGGGTTGAACCTAGGGTATTCACACTAAGTTATATTTCCAGCCCTTTATTTATTATTTCAAAATAGCTGTAATAAGCCTCCAAATTGCCCAGTTGGGCTCTAACTTGCAATCCTTCTGCCTCAGCCTCCCAGAGTGCTGAGATCGCAGGCATGTACCACCATGCCCAGGCTGCTGCTGGTCTTTACTCCCTAAGAGGAGCTAGGTGCTAGATGAGGGCTCTAGTCTGGGTATGAAACTACCATACTCTGCTGCAGGGGCATCACACAAAGTCACTGCTGAAGAGGACTAGCAGATACAGAGAGTCCCCCAAACACCTGTGCTCCCTTCTTTGCCATGTAGTGTCAGTGTGTGGGCGAGCCAAGGTGCAGCTCCTGTTCTTGGCTTCTCTGGTCAGTGTCCTTGCTGGGCCTCTGCCATGACCTTGGGCTGCCTGACCATCGCACTACTCCCTCTCTGCAGCTGGCCTTTGTCTCTAAGCAGGGCATTCCCTCCAAAGCAAGCCAGGCTATGGGTATTGAGGCTGTAACTGCTAACTGCACAGTAAGGGAACCTGGTGCTGGGTGTGGCTCCAGGCTCTCCCCCCGCAGTCACTCTGCTCCACATACATCCTGGGACACAAAGAGGCACCTGTCCCAGCTTCTGTCTGCAACTACAAGTCACAGGAGGCTCTGGATAGCCTTTGTATCCTCAGACCCAGCCCTGAGGCCCTGAGGAGGAGCCAGGCAGTGTCCCTGTCAATCCAGCCATCCATTTCCCTTCTTGTCCCAGAGGAGAGCAAAGGCTGGTCCTGGGGATAAAGACCCACAGGCTGGCCAAGGCAGAGGGGTCAATTTTTAGAGCCCATTGGATCCTGGGTAACCATCCAGACCCTGTTCCCTCTCACAAGGTAGGGTCAGGATCAGGGCAGATATATCTCTCAGGCCTCAGGAAACTACTTGCCCTCTGTGTGTCACAAGCACATATCTTGATAATTTGCCCCATCATTGAGAGGTTAGCTACTCTTGGGGTTTCCTAGAAACCTCAGAAAAAAAATTATTTTTTCTTTTTGGTACACAGGATTAAACTCAGGACCTTGTGCTTGTGAGGCAGGTGCTTAAGCTATGGAGCTATCTCCACAGCCCAACCTGAATGAGCCTCCTTTTTTATTTTTTATTTATTTTATTTTATGTATTTTAGGGAAGGGTCTACAGGATGTTCAGGGTTTCACTACTAGATTGGACTCCTAGTAATCCACCTGTTTACAGCCTCCTAAGAGCTGGGATTACAGGCACATATCATCATGCCCAGTCTCAATTGCCTACTCAGCATGCCCCAGGGGCAGAGCCAGCATGGCCGACCCAGCATGGTAGGCCCGGGGATCAGAACCCTGCCAGGCTCACTCCGTTGTGCTGTTAATAGCTTTTGTTAACATGACCACATTCGTCGGCCACATGACTGCTGAGCTCACAGAGCTGGGTAGTTCATGTAATTTCCTGGACCGCATGTTCATGGGAATCTCCCTCAGACCCTGTGGCTGGCCAGCTACCCTTACCTCACAGAGAAGCATAGTGGAGTATGTGAAGCATAGTGATCTCAGATTACTTTTAGGTACTCAGAAGCTTCCCTGAACCCACAGTTCAGTCCCTGAACCCCAAGTTGTCTTTTAAACTCCATCTAGGTGTCTTTAACAGCGATTCAACCCATCTGTCCTACCTTTAACCAGATAGCAAGCAGCATTTATGTTTCTCATTTCATGGAGGGAGAAACTGAGGCCAAGAAATAGAACGCAGCTGCTCCCCAGTCACCTCTGTCCAGTCAGATCAGAGCCCTGTCTGGTTCTGGGCACCAAAGCCTGTCCCATGTGACGTGGGGTAGGTGCCTTCCCTTCTAAGGCCTCATTTTTGCCCACAGGTAATGAGCAGTAGAGGCAGGGTGGCTTCTGAGCCATCTTCAAGTGCCGATGGCCACTCCATGTGCAGGGAAGCAGGGTCTGGCATGGCCCAGCAGCGTCGCATCAGCACAGCCTCACCTGCCCTGTCCAGGAGTAGGTGGCTTGGAGTGGCTCGGTTTCCCTGGCTCAGGGAGTGGTTGGGTGGGTGGGACCAGGATGTGGACGATCTCAGCCTCCCTCAAGGGCCTTCTGGGTGCTGCTTATGACCACCCTGTGTGCTGTGTGCCTCACTTAGCCACATGACAAGCTGGACCGGCCCAGCCAGTTCCTAGTATGCCTGTGATCTGTGTCCTGCCCACCCACATTCCCGAGCTCTGGTGATGGGGCTCTCCAGCTCCCACCAGGTTATGTGGTGCTGGGGGAATTGCAGGACCCCTCACTTGATACCCCAAACTCAAAAGACAAAAGTGCTAAGGTTGCTAGATTTGAACCCCAGCTCCACCCTGTTTTCCAACTGTGGGACTGTGGCCAAGTGATTGAATTGCCTTGGAGCTGAGTTTCCTCATCTGTAAAATGGGCAAGTAACATTACTTACCTTAGATGTGGTAAGATTCTTGAGCCAAGGGTGCATGTGACTTGCTCAGCCCTGAGCTGGGGGGCAGTCAGCTAGCTGCCTGACAGCATTACCTAGCATCTTCCTGGCAGCTATGTGTTAGTTGGAGTGGCTTTACCTCCTGGAGTACAGGATAAAAGGCAGGCTAATCCTACCTAGGCAGGAGACAAAGGTAGAAGGATTACAATCTGGTAGCCAGTCTGATCAACTTAGTTATACCCTATCTCAAAACAAATTGGACTAGGATTCTAACTCAGGAGTAGAGTCTTGC
Organism: Ctenomys sociabilis; assembly: GCA_004027165.1. Lineage (NCBI taxonomy): Eukaryota > Metazoa > Chordata > Mammalia > Rodentia > Ctenomyidae > Ctenomys > Ctenomys sociabilis. Next base: position 3,675 of record PVKA01011671.1, on the reverse strand, counting down.
TTAGCATGTACAAAGGCCCGGGTTCCATCCTCAGCACCACCACCACTTGCAGCATACACACACACATACACACACACACACACGGCAGGTAGGACCCAGCAGAGGGGCGCAGGTGAAAAAAAATCCCTAGCAATGATGACAAGGGTGGTACTTCCCACCCTTTTTGGTAACAGCTTTATTATGAATCACTTTCCCACCATCTGATTCTCCCACTTAATGTGTATAATTCAGTCATTTGGGTATATTCATAGAAGTGTGCTGTAGCCACTGTATGAGATTTTAGAACATGTTCCTTACCCCACCCCCAGCCAAGAAGCCTGTGTCTGTCAGTCAGTCTTCAGTCTTCTTCCCTCAGCTGCCAGGCAACCAACACCAGTTTACTTTCTGGATTTGCTGTTACAGACATTTCACACGAAGGGAGTCATACATCTTCTGGTCTTTGTGTATATTGTCAGGTTTCATCCACATCTCAGCAGGAGTCAGAGCTCCATTCTTTTTTTTTTTTTTTTGGCTGAATAATATGGATGAATATACTGTGATCACAACATTTTAGGAGACAGAGGCAAGATCACAGTTCAAGCCCAGCCTGGGCAACTTAGCAAGACCCTATCTCTAAACAAAAAGGTCAGCTGAAGTTGTACTTCAATGCCAAGGCCCTGGGTTCAATCTCTAGTACTAAAAAAATTTAAAAGAATGAACCACTCGTTCACCCATGATGGGCATTAGAGTTATTCCTATCTTTTGGCCATTGTGAATAATGCTGCTTTGAACGCTAGTGTGTATATTTCTGTGTAGATGAGTATCACACAGGGTTTGGGCCACATACCTAGGAGGAGAATTGCAGGGTTGCTTGGTAACTCAACCTTTTGAGAAGCTGCTGTATTGTTTGTACAGCTGTATACTGTTTTTCCTACTACCAATGAGTGGTGGGAGAAGCCGGTCTCTCCACACTGGGGATTGAACCCAGGGCCTTTGCACTGAGCTGCATCCTCATCCTGTTCTCATTGTACTTATTTGGAGATTGTGTCTCACTAAGTTGCCCAGGCTGGACTTGAACCTGAAATCCTCCTGTCGTAACCTCTCAGAATGCTGGGATTAGTGGCATGTGCCACCATGCCTGACTTCTGTCTGTTTTATTTATACCATTTTGCTAGACATAAAAAGTGAGGACCAGGGAATTGGCTTAGTGGAATAAGAGCTTCTCTGGCAAGTACAAGGGCCTGAGTTCAATCTCCGGTTCTGCCAAAAAAGTAAATAAATAAATAAATAAAAGTGGTATTCTGTTCTAGTTTTGGGGACCGGGAGATATCTCAGTGGCATAAGTGCCTGCCTGGCAAGCACAAGGTCCTGTATTTTATCCCAGGTACCAAAAAAAAAAAAAAAAAAAAAAACCTATATCTATAAAGTAGGGATAATAAAATGGTTATTTACTATGCTAACAGTGTTATAGTGATTAAACTAGAAACATAGGAGTCTGGGGTCAGCAAGATAGCTCAGCAGGCTAAAGTGCCTGTTAGGTAAGCTTAGGCAAGCTCAGGGACTGAGGTTCAGTCCCCAGTACCACATGCCATGCCAGCCCCACCCCCAGGGCAAGCTGAGCCAGAGTCTAGGCACAGTGGCATTTGCCAGTAATCCCAGAGTTGGAGATACTGAAAACAGGAGGGTCACTATGAGTCCAAGCTGTGTAGTGAGATCATGTAACAACCAAATACTTTTTAAAAAAGGAAGAAAGCAATATAGAAGTCTGGCAAGGAGTAGGGATTAGATAATGTTACTATGGTGTTGGCTATTATTGCCATATGTTGGCTCAAGTGTTTTTTCCAGTTTTCTTGTAGGTAGTGCCCAAGGGGATATTCAAAGCTCCCTGTTCACCCCAGGGTGAGTGATTTAGTACCCCTGAGCCTTAGATTCCTCATCTGCACCAGAACGCACAGCCTCTCCAGGGGCTTCTGGGGAAGAAGGGCAATGCCTGGCAGTGCATCTGAGGGTCCAAAGACCACATGTCTTGCAGTCATGCCCCATAAACAGATGGCTCTGAAAGGGCATACAATGGTCCAAGCAACAAAGGGGCCACGGGGCCATGGAGCAGGGCTGTCTGACTACAGCTCGGCCTGCCCACTTGCCAAGAGGCCCTGGGCCCTGGACTGGTGGTTGCCTCCTTCTCTACGTCCTTTTCTGAGTGCCGGACTCTGCCAGAACAATGGGCCACCATGGCAGGGCCTGTGAGGAGATGTTCTTTGCTCGGCCTGTTCCAGAAGGATGGAAATTCCCACCCAGCCCACACTAAGGCCCTGGTGGTGGCCCTCACAGTCAGGGCTCACTGACTTGTCAGGGCAGCCAGCCAGGTTTAAGCTTGGTGACAGGTAAGGCAGAGGAGCTTAGAAGGACTCACATTCTTCCTGTGCCCCACCCAGCTGGGATTGGGGTTAAGGGATATGGGGGCCATCCCTGCTTACCCAGACCCTCTCCTCAACCACACACCAGCTTTCTCTGCTGCAGGACTTTGGAGCCTTCATTGGTTCATGAGCTTGTTCAGGGGTGGGGTTTTCCCAAATGCCTTGGTTTTATGCAGTTTGAGATGCAAAGGCTTTGTTCAGGAGCAACTTGGAGGATGGGGTATCTGGGGTCCCACTTTGGGAAAGGCTGTCTTCTCCACTGTCTCTACAGAAGGTGTGGCTTGGGCCTTGTTCCACACAAGCCTCCCGTCCCTGCTGGTGGTGTAGGCCTATAATCCCAGCACTCTGGGAAACTGAGACAGGATGATCACAAATTAAGCCCAGTGAACCTTGAAATCGTTCTCTTAAGTGAAGTAAATCAGACACACATGTTTAAGGACGGAGTTGTGTCTCTGGTGTGAGAAACTGAAACTGTAAATAAGGACCAAAGTATACAATGGGTACTGCAAAATAGGAAGAAAATGCTCAGACGGAGAGGGGAACAAGGGAGGGGGAAGGGGGAAAGGGAAAAGTAAAAAAAAAAAAAAAGAGAGAGAGAGAAAAGAAGAAAAAATGGAAACAAAGATTTTGTAAGTGAAGAAGGGAGGAGAGCTTGAAGGGGGTCTAGGAGAACAGGAAAAGGATCAAGTTATAGCATGTATAGGTGTAAATTCTCTATGAGGAATGTGATTGATATATAATTATATATATATATATATATATACATATATATATATGTATATATATATACATATAACAAAATCTGATTTTAAAAAATAAAATGGTAAGTGATTGATACATTTTAAAAAATACAAACTCAAGTCCAATGATTTAATAAAAGAAAAAAAACCTTGTCTCAAAGTGTGTAGGGGGCCCAGGGAGATAGCTCAGTAGAATAAGCTTATGCCTGGCAAGCACAGGGTCCCGAGTTCAATCCCTGATACCAGAAAAAATAAAATAAGGCTCAAATAAAGTGTGTAAAAATGGAAGTCTGGACCAGGCATGGTGGTCCAGACTCCTAGCACTAGAAGGGTCCTATAATACCAGCACTCAGAAGGCTGAAGCCAGAGGATTGCTGTAAGTGTGAGGCCAACCTGGGCTACACAGCAAGACCCTGTCTCAAGAAAAAGCAGAACAAAATGGGGAGGGGAACCTAGGATGTAGCTCAGTATTAAAGTCTTGGGTTCAATCTCCAGTACTATTTTTCCCTTTTTTTTTTTTTTTTTTTTTTTTTTTTTTT